>WAAF01018279.1:74910-372400 GCA_013400475.1 Tricholaema leucomelas
CCTTGTTAAATTTCATCCCATTGGCCTCTGCCCACCCATCCAGCCTGTCCGGGTCCCTCTGCAGGGCTCTCCTACCTTCCAACAATCAACACCTGCTCCTAGCTTGGAGACTGATCACAGGCTGATTCCTTCAAGCCTGTACCTGTAGGTGCTGCTGAATAGAAAACAACACTGAAGAAGTAAATATTCACAATGGGTGACACCAAACACCTCAGGAAGGTTCTGAGTACCCTCAAGCCAGTGTCCCTCAGTCAGTTTGAAAAATGCATCCCTTTACCCTCCTGAGTCATTTTATCATTTCTAAGAATTACAGGTATTACTACCTAGAAATCCTATGCTGGGAGAAAAGCTCATCTGTATTTTTCATGCTTCTTATGCCACCCACTGGAACTGGCTGAAAACCCAAGTGGAAAGAAAACATTCAGGAGATTTTGTATCCAGCATATTTTAGTAGGCTTCACGAATTGATGTACCAAGAGTTTGCAATATGTTCCAATGGTTGTAGCCAGTTCTCATTTATTCAAAACCTCTGAGAAGAAGAACCTGTATTTGCTAACCTGTCAATCAGAATGCCTGCAAGCCACTAAAGCAGTTTGTCAGAGATCATCAAGTCCAAACCCACTGCTGAGGCAGGATCACCTAGGGGAGTTCACACAGGAACATAGCCAGGAGGATTTTGGAAGCCTCCAGAGAAGGACACCTTTGACAGTGGTTCTGTAAGTGACCTAAATCACTCATTCACTACAAATAGTCAGCAGGACAACATCCACTAGAGGTTTTCCCTTCATTTCTGGCCAGCCAAAGAGGAACAAATGGCAGAGGTGTGAGACACAGGGGACACAGCCTCAAGTTGTGCTGAGGGAAGTATAGGCTGGATGTTAGGAGGAAATTCTTCACAGAGAGACTGATTGGCATTGGAATGGGCTGCCCAGGGAGGTGGTGGAGTCACCATCCCTGGGGGTGTTCAGGAAAAGCCTGGATGGGGCACTTAGTGCCATGGTTTAGTTGACTGGATAGGGCTGGGTGCTAGGTTGGCCTGGATGATCTTGGAGGTCTCTTCCAACCTGATTGATTCTATTCTATTCTATTCTATTGTATACTCATGAGTTCAGAAAGCAAAAGTGCCACAGGAGCTATATCTACCTTTGAAATCATGACTTTCCACACATCCCTTTTCAAACCAATAGTAAGATTACTTTCCAAATTAATAATAGATGAGGGTTTTTTTCCACCTGCATTTTCCCTCAGGGAGTTGTTCAGGTGCAGTAATACATCCACCCTCACGTAGAGACATCACACAAAGAACCCATCCCTGCGGGCAGGAGTATCTCTGCTTTGTAAATGTTTGACAACAGCCATCAAGTGTAGCAACAGATTTACTGGCTGTAATTAAATGCCAGGGCAAGTGCTCCAGCACGTTTGTCACGGTCCTCCATCACACAAGGGAAGGGTCAGTACTGGCTGAATAGCACTGAAGCCCTGTCTACTTTAGCTTGTACTGTGCCACACCTTGAGTACTGCGTCCAGTTCTGGGCTCCTCAATTCAAGAGAGATGTTGAGGTGCTGGAACGTGTCCAGAGAAGGGCAACAGAGAAGGGCCTGTAACACAAACCTTGTGAGGAGAGTTTGAGGGAGCTGGGGGTTGTTTAGCCTGGAGAAGAGGAGGCTCAGGGGTGACCTCATTGCTGTCTACAACTACCTGAAGGGAGGTTGTAGCCAGGTGGGGGTTGGTCTCTTCTCCCAGACAACCAGCAACAGAACAAGGGGACACAGTCTCAAGTTGTGCCGGGAGACGGCTGGATGTCAGGAGGAAGTTCTTGCCAGAGAGAGTGATTGGCATTGGAATGGGCTGCCCAGGGAGGTGCTGGAGTCACCGTGTCCCTGGGGGTGTTCAAGAAAAGCCTGGCTGAGGCACTTAGTGCCATGGTCTAGTTGACTGGCTAGGGCTGGATGCTAGGTTGGACTGGATGATCTTGGCGGTCTCTTTCAACCTGGTTGATTCTATTCTATTAGTTTTATTTTTATGATGACTATATAGAAATTGCTCCATTTTTTCTCAAAGTCTGACCATTATCAGACAAAGAATTAAGAATGCTCCAGCAGTATTTCTAAATGAAATTTGAACTGTGTAACTTTTCCATCTCTTTCTCTACTATGTCGTATTACCTACCTTTTAATGCAACTTGATGGCTGGGGAGTTGTTGCAGTAAGCCTATATTTCATGTTGTATAGTGTATAAGAAAGGTCCACATTATATTTTTTACTAAGGGTTCTCATGATAAATTTATCCAATCATCTAGATCTGAGATCTGAGAAAGTAAACTTCTTCCTCATTTTCACTTGTACATGAGTTTCTGATGAACAGAACATGTACATGAGTTCTGATGAACAGAACATGAACTTCTGATGAAGTGGTATCTTGGTTTTAAATATCCACATCCATCCCTAGTGTGGGTACGTTTCATGGATGTGTGAAATGAACCTTCTGTTTAGAGCACCATAAGATCATCTTAAAATAGAATAAACATGTTAAAAATGGTTCTGTTTCTAATTTTAACTTAGGGGGATAAATAGCCATTAAATTCTCACCTGTAATTGGTAACATTTGTCACACTCATATGCATTAATATACACAGTTTATACATTTGTACAGAAAGTGCAAGTTCACTTTCTTTGAATTGTACTCACAAGAACACAAGGTCTTTGATACTCCACATGCCATGTCTAAAAGTGATGATCTTGGCATCACTACAAGTGTAACATAAAGACATTTCTGTTTAGAGCAGGTTCTACTTTTATACCTTAAATAGACTTAAAGCAGAAAATGATTCTGTAACTAGCTGTATTTGTTCTCTGTCTCTCTCTCCTTTTCTCAGATCTGGTGCTCTGTTGCCTCCTCTGTTTCTCCTTGCTCTTTTGATCAGCTTTTTCTTCTTTCCCTTTAGTTGAAGACCAGATGTTCTTATGACATGTAGATCCTTCCAAAGAAATTATTTGTTCTGTAGAGTAGCCACATCTGCAATCACAACCTGTCCAAATGAAAGTTGTTTCAAGTGGCGTATTGTCTTTTAAAGACACGCTGAGTGTGTTTATGTGTAAGAATGTGTGATTTGCACAAGCTGCAAATTTTGCCCCTTTCCTATCAAGGGTGGGAAAACACAATAGATTAAGTAAACAGAAAGTGTTGTTCCTTCCAGTACCTCTGTCTTCCAGATGCTGAGATGCAGAAGCAGTGCTGCTGGATGCTAGAGGGAGGCAGTGCACATGTTTTCTAATGAAGGGAAGCAGTAGACACCAGTCTTGTATGCTTTAAATATGAAGTGTATTATTCCCCTGCTGCCCAAATGTTAATATTCAGAATTTACACAACATGTAGTACTTCTGTGTTTTCTGTCTCTACTATTTAATTTTCATGATACTGCTCAGATTCTCTCAAGCAAAAAAAGCAAAATTGTAAAAGACTTTCTGCATCATCCAGACTGACCTATAGGTCTGTAAGTAATTGCTATCCTCATGACTCAGAATGGGAAGCTAGGCATAGAATCAAAAAGATCTACCAAAACAGACAAAAGGAAATGTGGGCAAATGTTAGATTGGTTTTGTTGCTTGCTTAAACGGGGGAAGAAAAAAAAAAAACCACCAAAAAACCCAAAACACCACCAAACAACCAAAACCAAAAAACACCACCAAAACTATGATTTGCTGTATTTCTACTGAGAGTGCTGGAGAATAATTTTCCTTTTCCTGCACACAAT
Source organism: Tricholaema leucomelas (assembly GCA_013400475.1). Lineage (NCBI taxonomy): Eukaryota > Metazoa > Chordata > Aves > Piciformes > Lybiidae > Tricholaema lacrymosa > Tricholaema leucomelas. The sequence continues at coordinate 78,666 of WAAF01018279.1, forward strand.
ATGACACCCAAAGATACCATGGGTATGGTGAGAGCATACAATATAGAGTTAGCATCTGTCCTGAAGACAGAGTGGTCTGTGCACATGCAACTGCCTCTACAGCTGATCAGTATGGTTTTACAGAGAGGAACTCTGTCTCTGTGCCTGGTATTTTCATAGCCTGTAACAGCAGAGGAATGTTTCCACCTGTGCATGCATAGCGCAAATAGGAAACGCAGGACTGTCTAATGTTTACTGCTCTTCTGACAAAAATCAAGCTGATATCTTTGATATCAGCTTGATGGAGTTTGGGACTAAATTTGATCTCTCACATGCAGCTAGTATAAATGCTGTATTAAGAAGAAATAAATTATCAGAGACAAATGTGCAGTAATTTGTTCTACACTAAAAAAGAAAAAAAAAAAAAAAGGCAAAACCTTAAAAAGAGCAAAGCCTGCTGAGATACAGCTTTTGGAGTTGTAGCCTATTCCTTGTTATTCACATTCACCAGTGAAGTGGTCCAGAGTGCTCGGTTCTGGCAATACCTTGTCTTGTGTTCCACAATTTCTAATAACAAAAGAGCTGCAGGCAATGGGTTACTCATTTTTCTACGAGATTTTAGGAGGAGATACCTAAATGAACTGTCTGCTTTCTCAAAGCATACAGGAAAGGCTCTACATGCCTTACTTCTGAAGCTGAAGCCAATTGCCTTTCTACTTCAGACTTTGCTGAGGTGTAACACATAGGTCTGCTTCAGGCCTGGGAGTCTTGTATAGCTACAACTTGATTGCTGTAGACATCCTGCAGGCAGGTTACAGCTACTTCTGGAAGTGCCAGACAAACTCAAGGTATCTGAGCTGCACTTACACAGCAGTCATGCTGGAGCACAGGGACACATGCTGGTGATTCTGAAACAGATACATGGAATTTCTCACCTTTGCTTTAGGCACGTAGGTGGGATTCATCTTGCCTTATGTATGTATCTAAAAGTTAGGGATCTAATCCCTTTGTAGTCAGTGGGGAGAGATGGTAATGCTCTTTAGTATAACTAATCTCTCCTCACTGACAATAGAGAAACATTAGATGACTAGCTTAGACTAATTGCTCAACTTCAAAGGTGGGATTTAGCTGTCTAAAACAGTAAAATGTTATCAGATTAGAGTAGCTTTTCACACCTATACAAAACAAATGTGATTTGAGCCTAAATAACTGCACAGAAGAGCAGATAACAGACTTAGACTGCAAGTTCCTCTTGTGAGGAGATGACATATTGTAAATGTTTGTGCAATTCACAATAATACACTAGTTTATACAGCTTTTAATGTTCTGTATTGTTGTTGCACTGCTCTAGAGTTTATTGGGTTTTTCCATTTTAAAGATGGAGATGTGAGCAAGAGGTTAATTGGCTTGCATAAGATCTGACACAGAAACGTGTGATGAAATGGCAAAATGAATCAAGGGTTTCAATTCCTCTCATGATTGCACTCATGATTTTTGGGCTGCTGTCCTGGGCACTTGTCTACTTTTTCCATCATTGCTTGGCTGCTGGTATTGCTTGTTTAGTGTGGCAAAATTACATTGCATTTTGGGCTTCTGGATATTTTGAAAGTATTGTAAGCAAATTGAATGGTCAAAGAATAATCTGCAGCAGAAGTAGAGAGCAGAAGGTATCTTTTCAATTGATATAAATTACTCATTGTTACTGGTTGGCCACAGAAGGTTTGATCATTTTGTCTCTGTAAATGATTGGTATTCCTGGGGCCTTTCAGAGATTTGCAACATCATCTAATTAGTTTAGCAAACTCACAGGCCATACATAGAAGGCTGGGGTTTAGATTAAATACAAGGTAATGAAGTGATTACATTTCTACTCTATGTAATTTGTGCGGAACATTCTGCAATATGTACATATCAGTTATTAATCTACAATCGATTTTCATGTTAAGTGTTGAATTTAAACTCCACAGCTGGACTTTCATCTTGAAAGAAGCCAGATAGCCTTGTGCATCTGATTTAATCTTCCCTTTAGCCATATTATTTTAAAAGCACTCCTGCTTAGGACATCTTGCAATTGAAAAATAATACTCATATTTCCTCTCATCCTCAGCAGCTGTGATTCCTCTGCAGATGTTTTTCTGTCAGACATTTCATTATACGTGATAGAAAGCACAGGTTCTTTTTGTCTGTCTATGCTACTGCTTTGTAGAGTTGATGTTTTTTCTTTTCCTTATTTATTCCTTTGGCTGTAGATGAGTCCTTCTGTAATACTTCACTTTATTTCCTATTGCTGCTGCTTTGCCTTCTTTCTAAGTACAGCAACGATCAAGAACTTGTAATTGTGTGGAGCCGCCAACAGAAGCTCATTGATTCCCCACCAAAGGCCTCTGTGTGAGACATTCTACTCCAGCCTGAAAAGACAGCTTTGTTCCCTCAGCTGCTAGTGTCTTAAGATGCTGATCCCTGCCATATTTTTGGAAAACTGTAGCAGTTTATCAGCCTGTTTGACACTTCCCCTTCAGCTGTATATTCTGTAGCATACTCTGGTATTTGCTTCTTCTCAAACATCACTCTCATGAGTACAAGACTGGCCTGCAGTAGCCTAGGCATCATGGGGAATTACTCTGGGCACAAATAATTTGGAGATGAACAGTGAAAGAGGAGGAATCTGGACGGTTGGTGACCATGCCTGAAATGGTAGTAATGGATTTAGTATTTGGGGCAGGAGGTATGGGATTTGTCATCTTGGTTGAGTATTTTCCTGGCTGCCTTCCATGACTGTTCAGATATTTTTAGCATGAAGTGCAAGCTATGTTGTCTCAGTTGACCTTGGAGTGTGACATTTCAACATGGAATTGGTTTGAATTGCTAATCATTAAAATTACTTATTATTTTTTTGATACAAGAGCAAGTAGAATCCCAGTCATGATTCACAAATGAAAATGGAAGGAAATTGAAATGCGCCTTCTTTTTGCTTGTAGTTTTTCATGATATCCATGTATTTTCCTAAGCTACCATTTTTACATCCTTAAAAGTAGACTACACTTAGGTTTGGAGTTTTAACTTGTCCCTTGACAAATAATATATCAGAATGACTGAAACTAATCCCAAGGTCTCACAGAGCTGACCGAGAAGTGTAGAACAAAAGGATCATTTCTGTTGCAAACAATTTATGACCTTAATAGAAGTTTACAGCTGCTATCAGAAAGGCAAGATCTTGTTATCAGTATACTTATGTTAGTGATTGCTTCCTCTTTGCCTTCATTCCAAGACTTAAGTTTACCAAAATGATCACGTCCATAAGTGCCAACTTCAGTTAAGGAAGTCAAAGCAGTAGCACTGCATTAGGATATTGTAGCATTATATTTTAAAACAATAATATATAATGTAGGAAAAGAAGTTCAGACCAACCACAGGCATAGCCAGAAGTCTACGAAAGTTTGATTTCAGGTTTTGAGGTCCAGGTTGATTTCTAGCTTAGTGTATTTGACTCCTGCTGGGCTTTTTGACTAGATGTGGATTTTGGACAATTTGCATTTATTGAGTTTTGCTGACCGAGAAGTGTAGAACAAAAGGATCTTCTCTGTTGCAAACAATTTATGACCTTAATAGAAGTTTACAGCTGCTATCAGTAAGGCAAGATCTTGCTTATATTGGTGATTGCTTCCTCTTTGCCTTCATTCCAAGACTTAAGTTTACCAAAATGATCACGTCCATAAGTGCCAACTTCAGTTAAGGAAGTCAAAGCAGTAGCACTGCATTAGGATATTGTAGCATTATATTTTAAAACAATAATATATAATGTAGGAAAAGAAGTTCAGACCAACCACAGGCATAGCCAGAAGTCTACGAAAGTTTGATTTCAGGTTTTGAGGTCCAGGTTGATTTCTAGCTTAGTGTATTTGACTCCTGCTGGGCTTTTTGACTAGATGTGGATTTTGGACAATTTGCATTTATTGAGTTTTGCATATATTTATGTTAACAGAACCTCTGAGGAAATGAGAATAATTCTTAAGATTTTACTGCCACAGCAGTGCAGAGAAGCATTTTACTGAAAAAAAGCATCATAGTCTCGTTGCCTTTGTCAGTATACTAAGTACTTACCCAAATATCTGATGTAGATTTTAAAGACTGTAAACCAAAAAACCACAACCATCCTTCCAAAGTAGCTGCAGAATTTAAAGATGTACACAGCCACAGCAGAAGTGAAAGCTGAGATGTGGCAATAAAACCCTGTTTTTACTACCTCGACAGCTAGGACCACAACCTGTTCCTAAAAACTGCACGGTGGATCTCCTAAGCAGGATCAAAGAGGCTGTTGCCCTAAAATCAGTGTCACGCTGTAGTTCCTTTTATACGCAGGAAGTTTGTAAGTCACTGATTACAACACCTTCTCCTGCCTGTGAAAACGATGCCAAAGCCAAGTGTATGAGTCTGGGTTAAAGTAAACTCAGTTACTTGGTAACTCTGTTACTTGGTAACTGAGTTGTGGTTTAAAGGGGATAAAATTGCAGGGATTTTGGACTTGTGTTTTGGAGGGGTTAAAATTGCCAAGAAAAACTGAAAAGTTGAAGAAGATCCCCAAGTGCCTGCATTAATACTCCCCAGTCACTCTGATGTGAGCTGGCAGGTCCCATAAAGCCACTCAGCCTTGAACAGGGAAGGGAAGGAGGGAAAGAGCAAGGGCTCCAGCTGCGCCTCCAGAGCCCCAGAAAGAGCCTCTAACCCAATTCCCTTAAAGCGCACAAGCCTCCCGAGCCACAGCATCTATTTGCCACTGTATTCACTGAGTTCTCAGGGCAAACAAAAGATCCATATCAAGCATTCATCATTCCAGGAGGGGAATGCCTTCCCTCAATTGCCCATAGAGATTCCTCCCTTTTCTCTCAGTTGCATATAATTTTTTTTCTTTTCTTTTTTTTTTAAGAGAGGGGTGGGGGGGATGTTGCTAATGTTTTTTTGGATGGTAATTAAGAGAACTAACACCAGCTAGGCTGGAGTGAACGCAAACAAGACCCCTATAGGCAGCACAGTGCATTAATGTAAAATATGCCCAGACAACATAACTTGTCAGAGAGGATTATTTCTGCTTAGTGAATCTGCAGGGGCCCCTTTGCTCCACCACTCAGCGTCTGACTAGAGAGAGAAAGAGAGAAAGAGTAGCCATTAGTGAGTAGCTACTGTGGCATTGATGTTTGAGCGCACTTCTGAACTGGCTTTTGTTGAGAATATCGGTGCAGAAAGCATGCGCTGTCCCAAATCCGCTGTTACTATGAGAAATGAGGAGCTGCTTTTAAGGTATGTTGTCTCCTTTGTTTTAACGCGTGCTTTCGAGTTGCCTGGGCCCGCTGCAACTATAACCGTGCTGTGTATTAAGTAGTTTCCCTATTTAAAGGAAAAGACAGACATTGCTGTATGCAAGTAGCATTTTTCCACTAGTTAGAATTGCACATTTCATGTATGACGACAAATGTACGGAGAGGGCAAGGAGCTGGGGGGAAAAATAATTTTCCCCCCCCTCCTTTTTTTTTAATAAATGAGATTTGATATTTCTTTTATCACCTCCTTTGCAATATTTCTGCCTGCTTCATTATTATTCACTGGGCATGGAATAAGCATCGAAAAAGCTCAGGGAGACTCCATATTAGAGCTAGTGCCCTAAATACCACTTTAATTTTCACTTAGCGTGTGTAAATAGTAACTAATGCCTTACCTAGTCTTTACTACTCAAAGATGTTGTAAAAATCAGATCTAAATAAGTCCCCTATGTGAGATTAGACATATATTCTCTCACGTTCCAAGGTTTAGTGGGGGACCAGCATCGACTACTCTTTTCAGAGACACAGAGAGAGAGACACACACGCAGAGACACACGCACACACGCACATACACACGGAATTATGCTCGAATTGGCACCCCGCTTTGAAAAATGTAGTCTTTTGTTTATTTGCTAGCAGACATTGTAGCACTGAATACATCTTTTGGTCTGACAATGGGACAGCTGAACAATGGTGCTGTCAAACTAGCTTAATGTATGTCTGGCGATGGGGTGGTTTGGGTTGGTTTGGGGCTTTTTTTTTCCTTTCCTTTTCTCAGCCTCTTATTTTTTTAATTCCCTTTAATCTTTTTGCATATATGGTAGAATATGAAGTGCACTGCTTATTTTGTGAGGGTTGTTTAATTTGCTATCTGCTGCCAATACTGCAGGGAGGGGGAGGTTGGTATCTTGCAATTATGTCTGTTGCATTAAGTTGGAGATTTATTACTAACCTCTCCTTTAACTGTGGTGAGAAAACTTATTGATTCTGAAAGCTTACAATACTGCTGTCAGTCTGGTAAATACATAGTTGCCAAATGTGCCCTTGCCTGATTTTATGCCTGATCGTATCAACTTTAACTGCTGTTTTGAAGATACTGTTCCTAATTTTGTTTAGGTAATGAAAATGCAATAAAAATGATGAATTAGATCTCAAAGTGGGAGCCAATGTTACTATCCATTTTTATAATCCAGCTATTAGCATACGTTAGAATTTTTTTAAGGTCAGGCTGAATAATTTACCTGAATGGTTCCTGTCCCAAAATCTAACAAATTATTCGTATGACATTTCATTAATTGTCTTTCTGTTTAGACAGCCCTCGTTTAGCATTATAATGGGTAACGATTTGGGGGCTGAATTTGGCAAAATGCTTGTGTACTTTATGCATTATGAAAAGAAATTATTTTAAAGCTTTTGGGGATAAAAAACCTGAGTTACTACTTGGACAGCAGCTTGTGTCTTAAATAAAATGGATTGCCATAAGACTGGAGTTTCTGAAACTGCTTAAAGTCTTTAAATACTTTACATGCTAAGAAGATACATTACTTTTAGTAGTGATTGTAATCATTTTGTGAGGAAAAAAAAAGGGAGATTTTTCAGTGGTTTCTATTTTTTGCTTAGATCAGTTAATTGTAGGGGTCTCACACTTTGTTTTTAAACTGGATTCTAGTGCATGATTTATAGGGTGTCTCTTGGACACCCTAATTAAAATTAAAATTAAAAGAAAAAAGACACAAAAGATTTATGGGTGTTGGTCAGACTCTCCAAAGCATGCATTTTCAATAAAAAGAATGTTTCATGGGGAGACCCTAAGTACTTGCTATGCTGTTTTGCATTTCTTGTTGCTGTTGTTGTATCTCTTTCCCTTGTGCGTTGAGATGGTATAAATCAATAGGAAGGAGTTTATGTGAATAGAAATGTAGTATCACATAAAACACTCTAGAAGCCTAGAGGTTATGTATTGTCAGGTAGTGCTTGCATGTCGTGTGTTGTGCATAAACATGAAGAAAGCAGAAATAGTGTTTAATAAAATGAGACCATGCTATAATTCACTTTCTTGGAAGAACTTCTTCCAAGACAAAGGTTAACTCATTCACAACTGCTCTGCTCTGCCAAAACTGGAGGGGGAAGGATTTTTATATCTGTTTATCCTTCTGCAGCCTGGGCTTTCTAGCAGCTGCTGCCCTTTGTGAATGGCAATAAAGTGAATCTCTCACTCTTGGTAACTTGGAAATGTCCCTTTATGATTGCCCAGAGTAGGGTGAATGCTACTTTTGGAGCAGCCACCACCAGATATCTGGGCATAATAACCCAACCGCCGCTCTTAACAACTATTCAATACTAAAACTCGTTCCTAAGAGCTCTTCTCACAGATGAGTTCATATTAAACTTAAAATAGTTCCTATGTTTTCAGATAAAATGCTCCATAAAGTACATATACTACAGATTTTGTGTCTTGGATTGCAAATTACTTTGTTCTTTTCCAAGAGTACTTTATGACATTACATTCACATCAAAGACTAATTTTTGCATTATTCTGTGTGCATTCTACCACAAAAAAAAAAAACAACCAACTCTCTTTCTATGCATATTTACTGAAATATTGCTTTTTGAGCCATAACAATTATTGTTAACATCAAAGAAGGTGAAGCAAATCTGTAACACAAGCCATTTCTCAGAATGCTTTAACAAAAGTGTCAGGTTTTGAGAGACTCTATAGGTTTAGAGATCTGAACATCACAGGTGTCCTTAGCATTACCTGGTTGGAGTCTCACCCATTCACAAAGCAATGTGGTGCCTTGCAGTTGTCAAACTTGGCGACGTGTGTTTCCTCAATAGTGCTAAGAGAGCTAATTTAGACTCTACATAAGTGGTTATTTGTTCTTGCAATGACCAGGTGTAATGTCAAATTAAAAAGAATGTCTTAGGTCCAACCTGTCAGACCAAGAGGAGGATAGGTCTTAACCTGAGAACTGCCTTTTCATGCTGCCATTGGAAATGGAAATTAATTATATATATTTATTACTGTGGAGTCATCTACTTTTGTTTTTACAGATTCACAAAGTACAGTCTCTAACATCAATATGTTAATATCCCTTTTGTTAAATTAGAATAAAGTTGAAGTGTTTCTGTCAACAAACTTAAAGTATGGAAAGGATTGAGAGCAGCCCTGCTGAGAAGGACTTTGGGGGTACCTGTGGATGAAAAGCTGGACATGAGCTGGCAACGTGCACTCACAGCACAGAAAGACAACCATGTCCTGGGCTGCATCGAAAGAAGTGTGGGTGGCTAGCAGGTTGAGGAAGCTGATGGTGCTCTGCTCTGATCTGGTGAGACCTTAATCAGAGTACTGTGTCCAGTTCTGGGGTCCTCAGCACAGGAAAGACATAGATCTATTTGAGCTCTAAAACCAATCAGATGGCTGAGGCACTTCTGTGAGGATAGGCTGAGAGAGTTGTGGTTGTCCATCACGGAGAAGAAAAGGGTTCAGGGAAACTCTTTAGTGGCCTTTCAGTGTTTAAAAGGGACAATAAGAAAGATGGGACGATCTTTTCAGCAGGGCCTGTTGTGCCAGGACAAAGAGTGATAGCATTAAACTGAAAGAGGGGAGATTTAGACTAGATGCAAGGTGAAAATTTTTACAGCGAGTGGTGAAACACTGTTACAGGTTGTCCAGGGAGATGACAGAAGCCTCATCCCTGAGAACACTGACGGTCAGGTTGGACAGGGTTTGAAGCAGCCTGATCTCGTTGAAGAGCTCCCTGCTCTCTGCAGGGCAGTTGGACTAGATGGCCTTTAAATGTCTCTTCCAACACAAACCACTCTATGATTCTACACAGTATGGCAAACTATACCTTTGGGGCTGAAAAACAAAGGAGAGCATTCAATTAATATTCATATCTAGAAGTTTTACTGCAAGTGTAGATTGTGCTTGAATACTTAAGAAGTCATTCAAGAGTGAATCAATACTAATTATTGTAATCAGGAGGGTTAATTAGCTGAAGATGCTGCTGATGGAAAGTTCACTGCTCACAGCCCTGAAAACACCTAAGTTGATGAAATCTGAAAGCGAGATGTCTAAGAGGACTTTGTATGGAGCATTTCAAGAGCCAGCAGTTCCAAAGGGGGAACAAAGACTACTTTGTTTCAAGTTAACATATTAATTCAGGGGGTACTGGAAGGTGCATCTAGATCTGTCTTGAAGATATTTTGTGGCACTTTTTTCATTACATGCAAGTACCATTTTGGATAACCTGTACTGTCTCTGCAGCATTCATTGGTAGATTACCATAAATTAATATGGATAACCTTCTGCATTTGAAATCGTGTTCCAGTACCGTTATGGGGAACAGTTATTTTATTTATTTTTATTTTACCATTTGTATGCAGGCATGGGGTTTTCACATTGCATATGTATGCAAATTACACATCTGTGTGCAGATGTCCACACAGACATGTGCACATAAGTTTAAACGCTTTTTCACTGATGGTGTTTATTTCCTGTACCCTCAAACCTCCCGCTCAGTTTCCATCTGCAAGAGAAAAAAAAGAGTATTCAACTACATATAGTTCAGAGGACAGTCATTGAACAAGTACTTCATGAAATTCAAGTTAGATTATAAGGAGTAAAGACTGAAAAGAAATGGCTGAAGAAAACCCTTTCCTATTCCCTTAATTTGAACAGTTGTGTTTAAGGTGAGCGTTACTGAATTGAAACAAAACCTAGCTACACGAAGTCTTCATCCCAAGGGGTTTGCAGGAAGGTTTTTTTCTTTAATGCTGAGCATTTTGGGTTTTTTTTCTCCCTCTCTTTTCCCCTAGTTACAGCTACTGACACTAAAACCAAGACAGATGTCTGGATGTTTATTCTAGGGGAAAAAAAAATATCAGCACAGTCCCCCCTTCTCAGTCTCACACACATACGCACAGACAAACCCTCCCGAAGTCAAGTGATGCTTTCAGGAGAAAGAAATTCTGTTTCAAAACACATCCTTCTTTCTTCTCTAATGACATTAGAGATTATCACGTGCAGGTGCTATTTATCTTTGCAACTGCTTTCCTATGACTGTTTTACTGCTTCCAACACATTTACTTGTATGTCAGCCATAGAAAAGGTAACTGAAAATGGCAGCTGTTGAGAAAGCATGTCGCCATGCCTGGAATGACATGCATTATCGGGGCAGCAGGAGTTGCTAGCTCTACAGCCCATTTCTACTTGACCTGCGAAATGATTGGCTGCCTGGGATGGTGATGAATCACTGGAGTTTATGCAACAAGACCGCTGGCATCCTCACAGAGGAAATAAAATCAGGATTTCTTTTCCTTTTTTCTTTATTTTCCTCTCCTTTAATGCTCCTGCTGTGGCAAAAGGCAATTTCTTTTATTTATTTTTATTAACATTTGTTTTGCTTTTGGATTGTTTCACTCTACAGAGGAAGTAAATGTATTGACTAAAGTCACTTTAATACTGTTCTTGGCAAGTTAATGATGCGCTGAAGGTTTACTCTATTGAATGGGAAGGGGCACAAATTTTCCCAAATTTTGTGAAAATCTTGGTGTGGAGCCTAATTTCCTCATCTTTTACTCCAATCTAGAGTGAGATAGCATAACTGGTAATCAGCTCAAGCAAGATATACAAAAGATTTTACCTGTTCCCATGCACAACTTTATTTTCTCTGACAGTGAGGATCAGGGATCATTTCATGGGCTAATATCAGACAGATCCATCTTCAAGGTTTGTGAACTAATGGCTATACTGACATTTCTGGAAAGTACTGGCTCCCAAATTTGCACTCAGTTTCTAGGTGGTTCATGAAACTATATTATGCATTAAGCCCACATTACCAGATTAGGCTCTTTTGAGTTGGTGCTTAGTAGGAAAGTATTGTAGGGTTGTAAACCTGCCAGTGCACTGACAAGACTGACACAGTGTGGATCACAAGCTGCCCTGCAAAATGCAGCCAAGTAAAAATTATCCTTCTATTTCAATTAAAACACCCTAAATTGTGTTTGAGGGTGAGGAACAGAGAGAATTACTTGCTTGTCTCTCCATGTAGCATACTCAGTGGTTGATGTGCTAGCCTGCGTCCCTTATTCAAGCAGAATAACCTAATTTTAAGTTAACTCTCTCTGATTCCAAGGAATAAGGTTGCAAATAAAATTGCTTAGGAAGTTTTAAATATAGCACTTACATGACGGTAATACCTTCTGCCACTACATTGAGAGGGTTTTTCTCGAGTCTCATGCTTTGCTGCCTAAGCTTTTTCTCCACTGCTTTTGAAGAGCAATTTGCATGCTCACATATGCTATTAGACTTTTTCACCTTTCTCCAAATAATTCAGCAGTGGCTACAGCTAGATGCCAGAGAGGCTGCTATGACTCTTGTTATTTAAGGCACAGCCTTCTGATGATCCTGTAAGGTTTCAGCAGTAGAGGAGGGCAAACTTTTGCTGGTGAGTGGGGTGGCACACGAAACAGTTGTGTGTGCCCTTCAGTGTGTAAGGGGTAAATGCTGTCCATGCTCTGGAGTTCCCATGGCAGCAAATCAGCAGGTCATCTTCAAGAACAGCCTTTGAGGATGCCAGACAACAGTCTGTCACCGGGAGGAAGATAGAGCAGAGGGCTGGAGGGGGAAAAAAAGATGATAGAATATCACAGAGAGGATATGGGAATTTACTATCCTTTTTAGACAAATAAAGGAGTGAAGAGAAAAGCAAGGGCACCTGAACGTAGATCATCTGGAAACTGAACCTTGCAAGTGTAGATAGCTGTGGGTGATACGATAGTTCTGCTATGGAGTGAATTAAAGATTCAAATCCTGCACCTGTTCTCCCTGGAAGCTGGAAGTCAGCATTTGAAGAACTGAGGCCTTCTAAAAAGGACACAGAAAATTATCAGAAAACTTAAGTTCTTAAAGACTCGATTTTCAACTGTAACGCTCTTGGTTTCATTTTCCTTCTCTTCTGCCTAAAACTGATCTATTTTCAGCTAAACTGTGAGGAAGACGCTCACTCTAAAGCTTGAGAATTTGCCTGCATCATTTCAGCCCACATTTAATTTTAATGAGAGTTATATAACCCCCTTTAAAAATAACAAAACACTAACAGAACTGCATCAGCAACACCAGGTGTTCTGCAGTGCTGCTCCAATGAATCATACGGAGATTTGTCTGTGCACGGCTAATGAACATACATTTAACTCACTTAACCCCCACCCCCGAATACAGCTAGCCAAAGTGACCAAATTTTTTCCTAAAGAGCCTTTCTCACATAAAAAAGATGTCAAACTGGATGTCTGCCCTAGAAACCATAAGATTTCAGCATTTTCCCTATAGAAAATTATGTTATCAATGGCTTGGGTTTTTAAGTGTTTGCTATACTGAGCCCCAAATCTCTGAATTCATTAATAGAAGTCTATTTAATGTGCAGCTCTGGAAGTAATAGACTTATGACTTTATAAATATTCCTTTTGGAGAGAGAATTTGGGGTCAAAACTGAATCAGCAATTTTGAGCCCGTTAAACACCTCAGTTCAGATGCAGTCCTTGACTGTAGGAAGTCCCTCAGCCACTGGTTGATGAAAGATGGGAAGGATCATAATGCACTTGTCATACTCATGCTTTCTCTTTGCATCCATTACAAGCCATTATCTGAGCTAGGGTCACAGAGTAGGTGGACCTTTTGATGTGACCTATGTGGCAAAATTTACACTGTTCATTTATGGGATGAAAAATACCCCAAAATCCAAGCACAGTGAAGTTTTCTGCACATCTGAATGCCTTACAGTTTCTGCAGGATCCTCTCCACATCTGAGGTTTAATGGATTCTGTCTGTAGGAAATGATGACAAACACTGTTGCTTTACGTATTACCAGGGTGATTCTTAGTTATTTTTGAGGACTGAAATGTATGCTAGGCATTTAACAAACAACTGGGGGAAAAAAAAAAGACCTGTGAAACTTCTTACCTTGAAGATGTTATAATTTGAGGAGAAGTGAGATCCAATCATTTGCAGCGAAGAAGAAAACCGTGTGGTAGAAGTGAATGAGAAGGAAGGTGGAAGTTAACCTCATGAAGATTCTGCTATTAGAAGCAGAGCACAGTAGGTTAATTCAGATACTGTAATAAATCCCTCAAATTTCTTTACATTTGTTTTTTATAGTAAGTCTGGTTTTGGATTCCTGTCCCTTTTGATGTCCTTATCCAACTTTTTGCCTTGCTGATGTCACATTACATCTTCACACTTGCCTTTGCCCATTGACTTTGGAGTTTGAGCTGCCTTTCAGCAATGCCTACCTATCCAACCTTTTGCTGTGTTCAGCCCATCCTCACCACTCACTTCCCTTATCCCACATTTCTCCCAACAATCAGCCTCACTAGCTGGGCACAAATGAAATCATAGAATCACAGAATGTCAGGATTCTCCAATTTATATATAATAAGGGAAATTTTTCAGTCTCCTAGAAACTGTGGCTCTTAGTAGTCGTTCCTGTAGTTTTACATGCAAGGCAGAAGGGTTTTTTTCCATTACATTGGGTTTTTTTGCTGTGCCCTGTGAAGTCACAAGTGAGCCGCTTGCACATTTGTGAGGACAGAGCAACACACACAAGAACATTAGATGTGAGATTCCTCCTGCACTAATACAAGATTATACTTTCCCCCATGAACATTATAGTTAGAACTAAGAGAAGTAAGTTCTTTCTTCCAGGATTGTTTGAAAAGGTGGTGATGGGGTGGGGGGTGTTTGACCATAAATAGTACATCTGCTGTCTAGTGAGAAACCAGGTCTGCCCAGTGTGTGCAGTGCCCCAGTTTCTCTCCTGGTTGGGTAGTGGTTGTTCATTCAATGAGTCAATGGGTAAGAAGATAAAGTAGTTCATTAAAGAAAACAAACAAACAAGCAACAACAAAAATACTCCAAACAACCACATACACACACACAAAAAACCCCAAAACACCAAAAAAAAACCCAACAAAACCACACCGCACCACACCCCCACAAAAAATACCACACACAAAAAAACCCTGAGGAGGGTAGGAGTGTGGGGATGTGTGTAAAAAAAATAGACAAGGATAAAAGAAAAAAAAAACAATCAATGGCTATTGTCAAGTTACGATAGGTCTGGGTTGACAAAAAGCCTTGGTCTTGTATTTCTATGCAGAAGGCACTATACAAAGGCAATACCTACAGATCAATAGTGATGCTCTTCAGTAGGACTGTAAATATACAACAGAATGGTATGACTTGGTCACACAAATATTTACTTGTTACTCCTTTCCTTTAGTATTTGCTAAATGCTGAATAACTTAGATTGTTCAACCGGATCAAATGGTACTGGGCAGGTCCGGAACCAGATACTGTGCAGGGTTAGTGTTGAGGGACATGATTGACTACTCCAAGTATTTGCACGCTATTAACAAAGTAGGGTGTTCCTTCAAATTAAAGGCCTTTCCTAAAAGCTCTCTGTCACATCTAACAACTGCCTTGTGCCATAAAATCTTACCTAATAATTCTCAGAAAGACTGAGTTATTGCCCACAAAATGGAACAAAGGCCTTATACCCACAGTGGGATGAAATCACCTCTTCAGTGGTATAAAATAAGAAGAAGAGGGGAAAAAAAGGTGAGTGGGAAGTTTTACTATAGCAACCAAGTTTACATAATATCAATGTGCCTCAAGTGAAAGATCTAGAAATACTTAATTTGAGATACCTTTTCACAGGGCTAATTTTAAAGAACATTTATTTCTGAAAATTCCTGATTAGCTACAGTTAATTTAGTTACCTTAGTACAGTTTGCTTAGAAATCTACTGATTATTGTAGTTAGAAGCAGGGAATGAGTCTCACAAGAGGCTTAGATTTTAATACTTAAAATTCATTGATCAGTTTTACCAATAGTTTAATTATCTTTTAAAAAGAGTTTTGCTTTCACAATGCAAAAATTTATTCAAGTGCTAGATATAACCGGCAAAGATGGACTTGTAACAATCAATCACAATCACAAATGGCAAAGTGATGCAGAGTCAGGTTCATTGCTTTTTGCCACTCAAAGAAACACGCTACTTTCTGCTTTACTTGTTGCTGGCTTTTTCACTGTTCATTAGCTCTACTCCAATGCCTTGAGTAACTTGTGCTTGTGCGCTTTGCTTTTCTGTTTTCTCTTTCCCCCCCTCCTTTTCTAGTTCCTCTAGAAATCTGCTACTAAAAGTTAGGATGATAGGCTTCCTCACTCCCTCATAGGCAGGTAGGCTTACATTCCACTGCACATCTCACTCTGCTATCAGCCATGCTACTACAATCAGGCTCATGGTTTCCCTGGAAGGTTATTTCCTTGCAAAAGATGACAAACGCCTCATTTGCATTCACTAACACTCTCCAGACCAGATTTGTCTTTCCTCTTGCACTACTGGAAGATTCTGAGTGATTCTGCTGTGCCTGCTCCAAATTTACACCACCATCACTGAGCTCTGCTTCTGCTGCCTCTGTTAGAAACTTGCTTTGATGCCAGAGATAAGCTGAATCCCGAGCATGTTCATTGGCTTAGGGGGCAATAAAGCAGAGGATCTGAACTCTCCTCATACTGCCTTGCAGGCTCAGGAGAGAGTGAAGTCATTCAAAAACTTTCCCTTGAAGTGCTTCCAACAGTAGCATTTCCTTGGCCCAGTACTTTTGGGGGGGGGGACAAGTTAATTAAAAGAATGACAATTAAGGAAAGGATAAGGAGGTGGTCCAGAGAGGGGATGTGATGTGAGCTCTACACTGGATTTGGCTGTATAATCTGGGTGGGAAGGAGGTGTCTGCTCTCTACGCCACTCACTGAATGAAAGCCACGGGCAGTGATGTCAGAGTGAGCTCTCATACTCAACAGCAACCACTCAACCCAGCTTTCTCCTGCTGAACTTTGGTTGTCTTTTTTTTTTTCTTCTGAAGAGGTGTTCAGTTTTCAAAGGTTGAGTTGTTTCCAGAAATCATAAACAGCTCTGTGTTTGAGAAGCTGTTGGAATGGTGACTAATCTGCAAATGTGAGGTGGAATTGCTTCATATTCCTCACTTAAACACATGAAGAAACTGAGGTACAAAGAGGAAATTATGTCACTGCAGAGACAAGCAAGGTCTGGGCCTCTGAAACAAGGGCAAGATGGGCAGGAGGGGACATTTGTAGCTAGAATAGGATTAAAGTCCAAGAACTGCTGATTCCAAGTTCCAGGTTCCTTCCTCAAAACTGCCATATGCTCCACCAGCTGAAAAAGCTTAATATCGGCAGGCAGCAATAGCACAGCAATAATGCAGCTCCTCTAAGCCACTGTTCAGATCTATTGTCTGATTTATGCTGTGAAAATTAATGCAGCATCATTTGCCATTCCCTTTCCCCATTTCCCTCTGTAATGGACCAAAGCTTCCATTTTTCCCTTCATGTTTAGTAAAAGTTGCTATTTAGCATGCACGTGCCAGTCCAGAGACTGGCATTACTGTTACAAAGGGCTGAGCCTGTAAGTGTGTGAAACATTCAGGGGTTTGGTTTTTGCTTTTCACTTCTTGCCTTCTGCATTCAAGCATTAATTCATATGTAGCCACTATATAATTTATGTTTGAGAACCAAATTATTTGAATGCAAAGCACTCCTTGAGTCCTATCTCTGTATCTTTCATAGAGAGCTTTTCTTTTTGCATTTGACCCTGTTCTTGCCTCCAACTTTTAAATGGCAAAAGCAAATGTGCTTTGAAAAGTGTGTTACACTGTAGTTGTTAAAGCAATAACCTATGCACTTGTAATGCTTTCTCTATGACCTACTTACATACTACTTCACCCTCCTTATAGTATGATTAAAAGCTGCTTTGAATCCACTATTCCCTCAAGGGATTTGAGGCTAGAATTTAACAAACTGCTGAGAAGGCTTAAGTCAGTAAGAGGGCTTCCCTACAGCTTCTTCCAGCTAATTCACATGTAATTAAAAGGAAAATAAATATTTCAAAAGAACATATGTTTTAATGAAGCATTTTTAAGTGCTTATACCTTGTGAAATCGGGCAAATTTATAAAGATCTCACTATTCCATATGCAGATCTAAAGCAAAATATTTGTGATTCTCTCTTCCTCCTCCCTCCTTTGCATCCTGTGCAAAGCGTGGATTTACTTTGCAGTCAGCAGCAGTGGGACTGTGGTCCTTAAAAGTGACAGGCTGGTGAGACTGAAGTCCCTTAGATTAAAGCATGTACCAAAAAATTTAAAATAATAAAACAGGATGAAGAAGGAGGATGATGAAGTATGGATCCAGCTGCACAGGGTGGAGACTTCTTACTTAAGAAGAATATCTTCATCCTCACTGAGCTGCCTGTATTTCTTCTGAGCTAAAACCTGCCTCTTCTGCAGAGGCAAGATTTTGAAATTGAAAGTTAATCCAACTCTGCTCTGGGCTGGATTAACCACCATGGAGGCCTCAGATCAAAACCCAGGTGGCTGCATCCAGTTAGTGGCAGTTGTGCTGGTTTCTCCTTTTATTGCCACTTCGCACTTATTTTTCTATCTGCTGTAGAGTCTTACGCAGCAATGGGTGGGTGATGCGGAGGAATTGCCATTAATTGACTAAAGGGGAGACACAGCTTTGCTTTGTGCATTTCCACGCAGATGTTTAGGTGCCATGGTGATGAAGACAGTATGCGAACATATAGAACAGAGCAGATTAATACCACTATAGATATCTGTCCAGGATCGCAGCTGTCCTATGGGGATTATGTTGAGGGCCAAGTGAACCTTTTCTTTCTTTAGACTTGCAAAGTAGGCAAAAATTTTAGCAGCCTGAGGGGTTTTTCTTCCTTTTAACTCCTTAAAATGGAAAGTTTGTTAGTGCAATAAATTAGGCTTGGAAAATTCACCAGGTCTGTGTGTTTATTATCAAATTGACATCAGTCAAAATATAAATAAAACTTGGCCTGATAGCACATTTATTTATTGGTCAATTTAATTTTATTTCAGAATACTCTTTGAAAAGTTTAAGTGTAGTAGTTTTTAATTTGCATTTGTTACTTTTTTTTCAAGTGTGGATTATCCAGAACAAATCAAATTACAAAACCTGGAGAGAGAGATTCAGAAGGAAAAGAACACACAATGCAGAGAAGCTTTTTGTCTGTCTAGACTGCTTAGATCATCCAGTAATCTTCGTAAATATGTTAATATTCTTTTGCCTGGAGCTGCTTTCTATTGAAGCAAGTAGGTTTTGGAGATGCAAAGGAAAATTTACACAGATTTTCAGGGGCCGGTAGCGGGGGGTGGGGTGGCTTCAGTTATTTGTATGTGTGGAATTCGGTGGCGTCGCTTCTGTTCGCTGGCTCTGGCCAGCTTTGGGAGCAGCAGGGTTGGGAACGGGCTGTTGGCAGGTTACAGACAGGACGAAGGATTTACCGTCGTTACTTATTTAAATCCCTTTTTTTGATGAGTGAGGGCAGAGTTACCACTCTCGCGAGTCAATAACATCACTCGGAGCGTGTATAATGGGTGCCAAAGACTGAATGGCAGGAATTGGGAGTACAGAGAGCCTGTACTGAGTAACCCTCTTAAATGTTCCCAGTGCTCCCAGTCTGGCAGTGACGGCCGCGTCGTCTTAGCGTAGTGGGAAGAAGTGGGTCTGTGCAAATCACTCGCGTGTGCTGCGTTGAAATGGTAGCAGAGGGCTTTTTGCCGCTGTCCTGACCGCTAACTCCGCGGGGTCAGTGCTTCCCCCCTCGCGCGCTCGTGGGTGCACACCCGAAAACTCCTGAGCGTGGGGCTGCGGAGGGGCGGGCGCTGGGGGTCGGCTCCCTCTTACCTCCCTCTCACGCCGCCGCCCACAAAGTTTGGCCGGGCGCTAGGCGCGGGCGAGACTGCTCCCCGACGACCCCCTTCCAACCCGATCGCAGGGAGTCTCGGTCGGAGCGTGTCCCTGCCGGTGCTAGGCCTCTCCCCGGGGCGGCGGGCCCCGCCGGGGGCGCAGGGGTTAACGGGGAGCCGCAGCGGGGAGATGGCTCCGCCTCCCCGCTCAGCACCTGGCGCTCCACCGACAGTTGCCTCAGCAGTCGATTTCGGAGGGGATTGGCGGAAAAAAAAAACCGAGAGGGGGAGAGAAATGTGACAACTGCCGGAGCTGGCGGCTGCCGCGGGGAGGCCTCCGCACCTGTGCCTGCCTCTCCGCCGCTCGGCGCAGTTGTGGGATCTGCCGAGCACCGCCGCATCCTCCCTCCAGACCGCCGCGGCGTCCCCGGAGCCCAGCATGAGTTCTTCGTTCAAGCTGGATTTCCTTCCGGAGATGATGGTCGACGGCCGCTTGCTGGTCTCTGACAGAATGTAAGTGGCGGCGGGGCTGCACGCCGGCTGTACACCACCCTCCACTCCCTGCCCCGACTCCGGGTACCCCCCGCCTTCTAGCACCGAGCCCCCTGCCGTGAGGCATCGGCTGGGTCACTCCCGCACTGTCCGCCCCTCCACGGGAGGAGAGGGGGGTGCTGCACGATTCTCCCTCTCTTTTTCCCCCCCTCCCCACCCCCTTCCCGAGTCACTTGGTGGTCTCCGTGTTGTCGTCCCCCTCTCCTCTCCAGAAAAGGCGGCAGCTGGGTGTTTAGTATTCCGGCAGGTCGGCAAAGGCGGGCGAGGGGCGGTAGGGTAAGTGGAGGGTTTTTATATGCTGCTGATGCAACGTGGAGCAACGCTGAGCTCAGGGCTCCGAGTGTTCCGTGCCCAGCAGCAATTCCGTCACAGACACTTGTCCCTTGCACCCAGCCCGGACCCACCTGAGCTTCCCCAGCCCTTCCCCGGCAGAATAAAGATCCCCTTGCAGAAGGCTTCATCAGTTTCCAAATTGCGATGAAATGCTAAGCAGCCGCTGGGAATAAGACCAGTCAGAAAGCAAGGTCGGTTGGTTGTTTTGATTTCCAACACCCTCCTTCCCACCCCCCCCACTCCCCCCCATCCGCGGCAGCTGCCTGGTACGGAGTGTGTTAATTAGGGGAAGGATGAGTGTTTTACATGCAGTTGAACTGGGAATGAGGTTTATCGGAAGGCGCTGGATGCTGGAATTTCAGAAAAAGAACTATTCCCCTTAGCCTGCCTCTGCTCCATTAATCTCGATCTGAAAGTTTCTATTATCATCCTCTTGGGCATTGCTAGTTGACAGGGATTTTCAGGTAACTTAAGCCTTATATGAAAAAAAGGCTAGAAATTAGAAAATAGTCACATGCTGCCAGATAGGAAGGCTGAGGACTGTGCTGGGTTTTTACAGTATGGTAATTGTCTTTTATTTAGTTGCTTTTTCTTCTTTCGTCAAGGTGACAAATGTGATTTGAGTTGCATTAGAATGAAGCGAGAGGCTTTGGCGTTGATTCTGTACTGGAGCTGTTCTGGTTGAGGCAGCGCTTAAGTTACAAGTGTAAATAAACCTGTGCGTGCTGCAGAGACTGTCACCTGCGATTTGCACAAATCAGGCTGCATACTGTGCCCCCATCTAAGACCATTCAGACTTTTATTACCTTCTTTACTGGCAAGCAAACTTTCTCCTGAGAAGAAGTGCTTTCCCTTGCACCAGCAAGGTTTTGTGTGAATAGTCAGTAGTGGCCAGTTGTTCAGACAGGTCGCTTTATTAAGTGTGTGGGAGAGGGGAAAGAGGCACGGGAGAAGCTACATGCTGTGGGTGACTTACACTGTTTTTATGGTCCTTGAAGGACAGCAAAGTGCTTGTGTAAATGCTGAAAGTTGTCTGTTTTCTGATGTTAAATTAAAATGAGTTCACTGCTGTAGTTTGCTTCTCTCATTGTAAGATCTCTGGTTTTATTGGCAGCAGTTTGTTTTGGAAAACGTGTTGTTTCTCACCCTTTTTGTAGAAATTGTATAGGTTTGAGTATCAGGATACAAAGTTGCAGCTGAAGGTACTTACTGCTTGTTTTGCAGCCCTCTGTAGAACTTGCCACAGCTGAGCTTTCCCTTGATTTTGTCATCGCAGCTTTGATTAGACTTTCTACCTGCTGTCCTACAGACAGAAAAGATACTGCTAAGAAACATCTCCAAGCTCAGAGGCACTATTAACGGTGGCTGGTGATGCCCTGTTGTCACTTAGACTTATATAACTTTATCTCCAACTTGCTCCTTGAGGGGGAAGTATCATGTTGAACTCTTCCTTCTGTGTTGCTATCTTTATACTACTTTTCTGTGGGAAGCATCCTTAATATATTTTAACACAGCTTGAAATACACTCAGTGTTCATCAGATGCAGATCTTAATGTGTGTCCAAAGAAACAAAAGTCACTCTAGAGGTATGTCAGCTTCTAAATGGATCTCTAAATATGGAAGTTTGATGATAGAATTGCCGAGTACACATGTTCTTGTAGGGTTTGGTGCTGGTTTCTCATAATATCTGGGGGGGGGGGGGAAACTTTGTAATCTCTTGAAGAAAAAAGCGCTTTACCTCCTGCACCATCAGTGGTCATGTTGTGATGTGCTTCCTTGTGTTAACCAAGCTTTGCTGTGCTGCTGGTCTAATTAATTGTGAAGATGTATGATTTCAAGGGATCACGTGTCACGCATACCAATTAATATTGAAGCTAAATTGCTGCTAACAAAGGGAGCTTCTATTCCTAAAAAAAAATTATAATCTTGAAACTAGATGCTGTCTGTGGAAGCAACTCTGTAGTTCATTATTGAAGAGTGTCTTTATTTTGTCCTTCTAGCCAAGTGGTGATATGCATCTGTTTGCAAGTCCCCAACTCTGGACTAATCAGTGCTGGTGACAATGCAGTTTGATTATGCATAAGGGGTCATGGGCTTGTATGCACCTTACCCTCTAGCTGGCCCACCCCAGACATGCAGTGAGACACCAGCAGTGTTCAGCAGGGTGGCACAGTGCAGCGCAGAGCATGCTCCAAGTTACAGTGCTGCACAAAACTTTTAACCTCACCATCTGGTCTAGCTATTGAGTATAGCTTAGTTCAGTCTTTAGCGAAAAGGAATTTCCCATTTTAGAATGAGGCAATTACAAAGATATATGTAAAACCCTCCTCTTTCACAGCACAAATTTACAGAACTAGAATGTTCTTATTTTTTAATGCTGGTGGTGTGTCAGATGTTCTAGGAAACCAGCACCATGCAGTATCCCTTCCATTTCCCATTCTTTACACGTTTAAAAATTATTTGTAAAGGGAATTATTTTCAGAATCATCCATTCTTATAACAAGCAACAGAGAAGAAGAATTTTCAGGGAGTAACTTCTAATGCATACCTATTGTGGAAGTTAACTGCCAGCTTGATAATAGTAAAAGTTAAAATGCTCTTACCTCTGTGGGACTTAATTGCTCTTAAGTGTCGCTTCCTTCCCAATTTTGCTGCTGTTATTATCTAGCTAAATCTAAGTAAAATACAACATCAGACAGTTCGAGCATGACTATTTAGTAAAATTAAACTGCATGCATGCTATCAGTGTACTCAGTGACTCCATGGCAGTTTTACTAATAAAAATAATTAATGAAATGACATAGGAAGATAGATACTCTGCAATAGGAAGCCTAAGGATGCATGAGCTTCTGTTCTTGAGGGCAGATTGGATGCTGTAGTTTTCGTAAATGCTTGCAGGAAGACCGCATAGTGCTTCAGTTAAAGGCTCAGAAATTGTTTGAGAGATGTTATACGTGGCCTGTGTGGATTAATTGTGGAAGAAGCAAGCTTGAAGACAAAAAATAGAGGTGGAAACGTGTGTGTATACTTTGACAGGCTGTGAGAGGGTTAATGATTACTAAGTGCAGTTATAAAACGTGAGTTCAGTGTAATTTGCTTACTAATTTCACTGACTTGCATGTACATGCCAACTGGATGGCTGTAAAGTGATTGCTTTGAGGATTAAATATTCATCATTGTTACCCCCCATGTTGATTTGTGCAACACCACTGAAGATTTTTCTGTTCCATCTTACACATTTCACTGCCTGGGATTACTTTTAGTGTAAATGGGTAATAGTGTTTGTTGCTTTTGAGACAAGCTCAAATTTAGCTTTTGTTTTTGAAGGGTATAATGCCAGTAAAAGATGTGATGCTTAAAGCAGTGTGCGAGCAACTGCATGGGTTGCATGGCAGTTATGCGTAAAAGTATTTAGCCTTTAAATTCCTGTCTCTTTTAATCCAAGATGAGCCAAAATCAGATATATCTGCAGTATGCTGATTAAAAAGGCAGTGAAGATCAATTTTCAATTCTTTCTGTTTGTTTGTATTTATTGTTCAACAAATAAGAGAAGTCATCATTCACAGGGCATTCTTGCACGTTAAAAACCCAAAAGCTTCCCTTTCCACACTAAACTTGCAAAATAGGACTTCTTTCCCAGCATAAACTGGAGATAATAAAATCAACTTTTTTTTTTTTTTCTAAGCTTCACCACAGGGAAAACTCAAGTTACTGTCAAAAATAATTTTTCAGTTATATGGTTTGGGCTTTTTTACATCGAATATCAAACCATGAATTGTTAACTCCAAATGAAGACCTGGGTATCACCTGGTTTTTCAGTCCATGGACTCATCCTCATTCTAGCATTATATTCCAACTTTAATAGCTTTATTTTAAGTATTGTGACTTGTTACTTAAGTTACTGACATGACAAACTCCTTGGGCCACTACAGAGGGAAAACAAAAGGAGAAGAAAATTCTTGATGGTTGACAAAGAGCTTCAGAGAATAAAATAAATCTTTGGATGCGGAGTAATTATGATTTCATGGTGTCCTGCCTCTCCATCTCTTCTAGGAGCTGCTTAGAACCCCATTCAGTATTTAGCTCTCACTACATTAATATTTAAATCTATCTTCCACTTCCTATGATATGATTTCACAAGTTTTTAAACCTCCCCCACATGTATTCATCATCCAAATTAATCATCAGTTATGATTGCTTTAAAAAACTTTGATAACTCTAAATATTTCATTGGCATTTTAGGATGTTTGATAGCTTATGAGTATTTGGACTGTTCAACTTTCATAATTAATTCATAGATTAATATAAAATTATTTGACCCAACTGACATAGGGGAAAGGTGTACAAAATCTTCTATTTTTTGAAAGTTCTTGGAATGCAAGGGACATACTTTGATAAGACAATTCCCTGGAGAAATAAACATTGTTTTATATTAAGCATATAAAAACTTCTTTTCTTGTAAAGTGGAGAGAGGTAATTTTTTTTCCCCATTCACTTCTACAAACTGTGTTTCCTACAGCAGATTATTACTTTTCTGTTCATATAATTGCGAAGTATATTGCATCTTGTGACTTGGCTTCCTTTGATTAAAACAAACCGGTGGCAGGGCAAGGTTAACCCAAGGCTTAAGTGTCAAAATGCAGAATACACATGGAGAGCGAGGCTGAGCTTTCTCTAGTGAAGAAGTGGGAAAACAGGAAAAAATGTTCATAGGTGTAAGAAGAATGAAGGAACAAGGATGCCTATTCAGAAAATAAAAACTAATTAGAGCAATAAATGTAATGTTCTCAAGTAATTGTGAAATGATTATTCCCCTTTAGAATCATCATACTTTAATTGCTTTCCCCTGCGTTCCCGCATTCTACATGCCTATGGAAAGGAGGAGAAGTGCTTGTGTTCCCTCCAGGATTTCATTTTTCATTTGCAGTAAGCTGCTGGCTTTCTCCTAAAGGTTTGCAGGAATACGTTGCCTTAAACGTGTTTGTCCATATGGTGTTAATAGAAAAGGTGAATGGCAGATGCTGAATCCATAAATTCTCTCCTATTGTCCAGCTAAAGCACCCTAAGATTCCCTCGTGCAGTTTAGCCTATTTGCTGTATCACAATTTCTAATCAATCTCACATTCTTATTGAGGCTCTGTTACATAAATAGGGTATGCTTCAGCAGTGTATTCTCTCTGCTCACAGCGTGATCCTTGAAAAATCAGCTGACAATAGTTAAAAATTATAATATTAATAAAGAGGAGATCATCTGGCCTTCAAAATGACATCTGAGAGCAGCTTCTGTTTTGTGTTAAATCTTAATTACTATATTTAAATGAATGCCTAAATGACTCAATTCACAAATGAGTTGCCTACTGTACCACAAGTGCCTTTTTGGTGATTTTAATTTTTTTTCCCTTTGGATTTACACAAATATTACCAAAAAAAAAAAAAAAACCAACACAAAAAAACCAACCAAACAAAAAGAACAACAACAACAAAAATTATTTTTAAGAGAACAGCTACATTCTCAGCTGAAGAAGACCGAGAATCTTGAGTATCTAGGACAGCTTCTTCCTTGTCTGGCTGCACTTGCCTATCAAATGGCAGCAATAGAGTCAGAGCCATTTAGGTTGGAAAGGACCTTTAGGATCGTTGAGCCAGCTGCAAACCTCACACTGCCAAGCCCAACACTAATCCATGTCCCTAAGTGACACATCTACACATCTTTTAAGTGCTTCCAGGGATGGAGACTCTGCCACTTCCTTGTGCACCCTGTTCCAATGACAACCATTTAGGGGAAGAAATTTTTCCTGTTGTCCCATATGAACCTCCTCTGACACAGCTTGAGGCTGATTCCTCTCATTCTGTCTCTTGTTACTTGGGAGACTGACCCCCACCTCACTACAACTTCATTTCCGACAGTTGTAGAGTGCAATAAGGTCTCCCCTTAGCCACTTTTCTTCCAGGCTAAACTCCAGTTCCTTCAGTCACTCCTTGCAGGACTTGTGCTCTAGATCCTTCACCAGCTTCACTGTCCTTTGGACACGATTCATCCCCTCAATGACATTCTTGTAGTGAGGGGCTCAAAACTGAACACGAGCCAGGGTGCCAGGAAGTCAAGTTCAAAAGTAGTGCTCCAGAAGAACCACTGGTACAGAAGCAGCAAGAAGGACTCCATGTTGGCCTCCTGAGTGTTATTTTTTTACTTTACCAATTGCTTACTATGAGGGCAGCATACTTGCACACCAGAAGAAAAGTGCTTATGTCTTAGGATAGGGGAAAGACTTACACTGTGCCTGTAAATGCACCAGCCCTACTGCCTTTGGTTAGGCTGGAAGGGATGAGATTGTGTCCAGCTGTGCCCAGGTTAGTCTAAAAGAAGATAAATGTGTCCAGCTGTGCCCAGGTTACTCTCAAAGGAGAGAATTGTGTCCAGCTGTGCCCAGCTCACCCTGCTCCCACCAGGGATGTAGTCATCCTCTGTAAAGGAGTACACAGAGAATTCATGTAATTTCTTTCCCCATAAGTCTGTACAAGCTGAGCCACTTCAGGTTTGCAAGAAAAAGAACAGCAACCTGAGTATTTTGGTTGTGGCTCTTCAGGACTCTGTTAATTTCTTGAGCTGTTCTGTGGATTTTTACTCTAGGGTTTTAAAGTTCACTGCCATGGCTATTTCAGAGATAGAGCAAAAGATCTGTCATGAAAATTACTGTAGTGATCTAATGATTATTATTATTTTCCTTTTTCTGTGTAGGTTAGCATCATCAAGAAAATATAGTCCTGACAGAAGGGCTTAACACTGACTATCTCCCAGCTGTGGTGGGAATTAATTACAATGCTAATTTACAACTTTTAAAGTTTCTTTCTACTTGAATGTACTGGCCTCTGGACAACAGTGGAATTGCTGAATGGGTAAGAGAGAAATGTCCAGGTGCACACATTCTTTTACTGGTTTGTGTAGCTGGGTATCTCCATGATGAGAGAACAGGCAGTTCCTTTTGAGCTAAGTATGACCCTTTCCATCCCAGACTATACTGTGATTTTTCTTATACTCTGTCCCTACATCCTGTAGCCTTTGAAACACATCCAGTCTGATTGCAAGACACAGCTACAAGAACTATTTTTTTTCTTTCATAACCCTAAAAACAGTAATTAAGCTCTTTCATCATCTTAATCCAAAGGCATGTCACTGTCTTCTTGTTTAATATAGAATCACAGAATCAACCAGGTTGGAAGAGACCTCCAAGATCATCCAGTCCAACCTAGCACCCAGCCCTATCCAGTCAACTAGACCATGGCACTAAGTGCCTCAGCCAGGCTTTTCTTCAACACCTCCAGGGAGGGTGACTCCACCACCTCCCTGGGCAGCCCATACCAATGGCAAATCACTCTCTCTGAAGAATTTCCTCCTAACATCTACCCTAGATCTCCCCTGGCACAGCTTGAGACTATGACCCCTTGTTCTATTGCTGGTTGCCTGGGTGAATAGACCAACCTCCACCTGGCTACAGCCTCCCTTCAGGTAGTTGTAGACAGCAGTGAGGTCACCCCTGAGCCTCCTCTTCTCCAGGCTAAACCCTAGCTCCCTCAGCCTCTCCTCATAGGGTTTGTGAATACACTTGTTCTTCCCATTTCTTGCTTTTCGACATATTTGCACCACTAAATTATTCAGATTTTAAAAAAGAAATCAAAATCCACATCTTTCTTGACCCACCACTTGTTGTGTCATTGACTTCAGTCTTCAGTGGCACTTGGTCTGCAGGCAGCAAGGGTGCCTGGCCTGGTGTGAGATAAGTGCACTTCATTTGCCTGAAACAGACCCAGGTAATTGAAAGTTATTAACTTCAGGCAGAGGATAACTGTATTTGAAAATCTACAAAATCAAGTGATCTCTTCTTTTCTCCTTATGTTTTTTTTCCTGACTCACTCAGTTTCTTGGATCTGTCAGCCTTTGCCTGCAGTTGACTGCTAGTGAGAGAGACATCTGGCTATGCCCTTTATCAATAAACACTTTTTCCAAAATATTTTATGGATGGATTGTAGAACAAGCACTAGAAGTCTGAAATGTTGTCAAGTACACTCCATGCCCGGTGGCTATCGCTTAAAGAAAACTCTCTTCTGTACCTGGTTTTCAAACAGAACGCTGCAGAAATCGCAAGTGAGATGGTTGCAGTTTTGCTTCATTTCAACATCTGTTTTAGTAAACTTGATCCCCTTCTGAAGTCTTTCAGGGCTATAAAAAAAAAAAAATCCATCATTGTCTTTACAATGTTTCCAAATAAACAACTGGAACAGGCTGTCCAGAGAGGTGGGGGAGCCTCCATCTCTGGAGTTGTTCAAAGCCAGTGGATGCTGTCCTGTGCAACCTTCCCTAGGTGAAGCTGCTTTAACGGGGAGTTTGACTAGATCATAGAATCAACCAGGTTGGAAGAGACCTCCAAGATCATGCAGTCCAACCAAGCACCCATCCCTAGCCAATCAACTAGACCATGGCACTAAGTGCCTCAGACAGACTTTTCTTGAACACCTCCAGTAAGGGCAAATCCACCACCTCTCTGGGCAGCCCATTCCAATGCCAATCACTCTCTCTGCCAAGAACTTCCTCCTTACATCCAGCCTGTACCTCTCCTGGCAGAACTTGAGACTGTGTCCCTTTGTTCTGTTGCTGGTTGCCTGGCAGAAGAGACCAACCCCCACCTGGCTACAACCTCCCTTCAGGTAGTTGTAGACAGCAATGAGGTCACCCCTGAGCCTCCTCTTCTCCGGGCTAAGCAACCCCATCTCCCTCAGCCACTCCTCATAGGGGTTGTGCTTCAGGCCCCTCACCAGCTTTGTCACCCTTCTCTGGACACGTTCCAGCACCTCAACATCTCTCTTGAATTGAGGGGCCCAGAACTGGACACAGTACTCAAGGTGTGGCCTGACCAGTGCTGAGTACAGGGGAAGAATAACCTCCCTCGTCCTGTTGGCCTCAGTGTTCCTGATCCAGGCCAGGATGCCATTGGCTGTCTTAGCCACCTGGGCACACTGCTGGCTCATCTTCAGCTACTATCTACCAATGCCACCAGGTCCCTCTCTTCCTAGCTGCTCTCCAGCCACTCTGTCCCTAACCTATAGAAAAGTGATCTGGTTATTAGTCAGTAAAAGAGCTTTCATTTTTTTTTTATTTACTTCAGTTTCTTCTTCCAAGCATTTATTGTTTAGAAACTTTGTTTTAATATTTCAGCTTGCTTATTGGAACTATTTTCACTCCTTGGTGTAAAAGAAATTTAAAAAAAAAAGAAAGAAAGGAATGGGAAAAGGAATTGTAGTGGCTGTTACTTAGGTATGTATTTAGTCTTTAAAACTGATTCTTGAAAATATCCTGGGTGGGGGCTGTATCAGAGATTTTACTGCAAAACCATAAATGCCTAATCAGTGAATAGCCTCTGGTTAAGATGATTTCTCTTGGGAAAAATTGCAGAAGTCATTCTCCTTGTCCTAAACTGACCCATGCAATGCAAAATCTTCCTTACAGCAGTGAAATTTTAGGGTGAGCACTCACTTTTGCCATCAGGTTCAGTTACTAGCTGCTTCTAG
Source organism: Tricholaema leucomelas (assembly GCA_013400475.1). Classification (NCBI taxonomy): domain Eukaryota; kingdom Metazoa; phylum Chordata; class Aves; order Piciformes; family Lybiidae; genus Tricholaema lacrymosa; species Tricholaema leucomelas. Next base: position 108,208 of record WAAF01018279.1, read on the forward strand.
AGAGCAGTATAGAGTAGGAGGGGATGAGGAGGAAGAAGAGGAAATAAAATTAGCACTTAATTTTGCAAGATGTGAGAAAATAGATGACAGGTGAAGCAATTCTTAGGAAAAGGCAACCTCTGGACATGTAAAGCACCAATAGCTGATACTTTATTACCAACTATAGCTTGCAATCCATGTTCAAGCCAAACTTCCAGTGGTTTTAAAGGATCTTGGCTTGAGTGAGGAATGCGTAATGTTGGGCTTTGCGTCCCGTGCCAGGCTGTCCAGCTCTGAACCATGAATCACAATCATATAAATGGTGGTTTGTTGGGTTTTTTCCAGCCTTTTTCCAATCATTCACTTCAGAGTGAACTTCAGCATAGAATATGATGTATGATGCTACTAACTCTTCAAATACTATCCTACCTTGCTAGCAGATTGCTTTGCCATCTTGATGTGGAAGATAAGTCAGTCTTAATTGGGCATGTTATGCTTTTGAGGGATGTCCACACATCTCAGGTTGGGGCAGGGAGTTTCTTATGTTTTTGATAAACCTTTTCCCCTTTGCCAGAGAGGAGGATTCATCTTAGCAATTGAGGTCTCACAGCTTTCACCTACATATATATCGATCATTTGGCTGTAGAAGACAGAGTACAACTTCACAGGATCACAGGATGTTAGGGGTTGAAAGGGATCCAAGGAAATCACCGAGTCCAACCCGCCTGCCAGAGCAGGACAGTGCTTTTCCTTTTAAATTGGTTTACTGCCTGTGGAGAAAGGAGTAAATGCAGCAGCTTCATAACAGTGCTCAGATACAGTCAAAGAAAGTCCAACACTATATTACAGATGTTTAAAACAATTGTGTTTATGTGATTTCATTATTCCTTAAGTGTAGCCTGATATCTCACTTGCTAGACCACATTTATTTATCTTTCTGACAAGGCTGTATAGAAAAGGCAAACCTTGGAGTTTTAATACATTTTTTTCTACCATGCTTCTGTGTGTACTGTTCCTGGGGTATTTCACTGGAATGGAATGAGTCTTTATATGCTTTATTATGTATTGTAGAGCATGATGACTTAGAAGCAGATTCTGTGTCATTTTGAGTTTGGTTTTTGTTTTGTTTTGTTTTTTCTGCCCTGGCCATTACAGCATAGCTCTATAGATGTGGACATAGAGTTCCTAGCTGTCATTGTCAACTAAGAAACTCTTCAATGTTCTCTGCAAACCCTTCTTTTGGCACAAGCCTGCAGTCATGCAGGAGTAATGAGCAAGATCTGTTTTCCAGCCAGAACTATGGTTTACAAGGCCTAGATTGGCTCAAATGTTCTTCATCAGCACTGGTAGATCCCGGTCTTTTCAAAACATTATTTCAGGCTCCTTTAAGTAATTTCTTCTTCCCCCCAAGTGTACAGTTTATCATATTTGGGAAAGGTCCTGCAGCAGCATCGTTGTTGCTTGTGTCTTCCTTGAGGAACAGCAGGCTGCTTGTAGCTAAAGATACAAACCAAGATTCAGAAAGGAACAATTTTCAGCTTGCTAAAGTGCTCATATTGCTACCTGGAAGCTCTGCAGGAGCTGGAGATTTTTGGGATGTTTCTGTGCCTCTTTGCTTCCTCTGTCCTCACCTCCATATCAGGAGATACTTAGACTTCTTTTCTTTGCTGGCCTTCAGAGGATTTGAAGGTCTCTGAGCTTCCTTAGGCACTCCATTTCTACTCAAGTGGGAAAGGAAATGGAGAGGACTGCTGCTGACTTCAGCCAGTCAGGTCTCTGATTATTCTGTTTAGTTCGAAGCCGCAGATACGAAGTGAATTTGAAGCTGAAAGATGCCAGGCTCCTGGGTAAGATGAATATTGCAGAAGGTAGATATGCAGAAGAAAATGAGGTGGGGGGAGTAGGGAGGAAGGCATGTGTTCAGGCGGACTTTCATAAAAGATGCAAATTCAGGATTACTTAGCAGAGAAAAGAATCATTTAAAATTAATGTTATATTTAAAAAGTGGAGCATCATTTGTGTTAACAGGGATGGAGATTTTATTTTTAAGCCAAGCAAAGCCTCAAATCCTAGAAAATGCAAAATTGCTGCTGATAATTTCTGCGTGTGAACCTGGAAGGCTTCATGGAAACTTAGAAGGAAATAAATCAACTTCCTTCTCCAAAACTCTTTGGGCAAAAAAATCTGTAAATATTTAACAGCAAATAATCACATTGCCGAGAACCAGCAAACAAAGCCCTTTTATCCAATCCTATAATATGCTGTAAATAATGAAAACCCTCATAGATTTAGCTGAAAACCTTTTTTATCATTTTTTTTTCTTTGCTCCTTTTTCCTTTGTCACTGAAGAATCTTGGCATCTGGCACTTTAAAAATCCACCAACATAGTTAGAATTCTTTTTCCAGTCTCTTACTCCTTTATGTCACATTTTTCTCTGTCCTTGGCATATGCCATTTGCCCTGCTTGTATCTGTTTAAAATGCTGGGAGCCTTGTGCATGCTGTGCTCCATGTTGCATGCCTACAAGAAGCCTTTCCCCCTTTCCTACCTTGCAAGATAAGAACTAACCCTGCTCTGCTATCCCTTATCACCATCCATTCAATATTCAGACAAACACCTCTGTGATTCCTACTCAGCTTCTCTGGTGGAAGAAGTTCCTATCAATACCTGCAAAACATGTACTTTATTTTTCCCCTTCTTTTGATAAGAGGGGCAAGAGAAACCTATTGAATGTGGAAAGCCACCTCGAATTTAGACCTGAGCTGCTTAATGGTTTTATATTCTTACTATCCAGGTAGTGGCTTACATCTTGAAAATCCCTGGAAGTATGACCAGCCTTTTTGGTTTGTGCTCACTGACACAGCATATAGAACTTATCAGCCCTCTCTATAATTTTCTAGGTCTTCTGTGAATCTGTTGTCTACTAAAATGCTGCTTGACAAAATATAGTAGTGGGAATTTTATTAGGTTCTCTCAGCCCTGTTTTTTAAACAGTCTCGTGCAACAGTTGTGAACAAATACAATACTGGCGTGGTTGCTACGTGTTGTTTTTTTTGTCCACAACCACAAGTTGCCCTACTTACTCAATGCAAATCACTGTGGATCTATGTAATATGCCTTTTTGAAGGACATCTGTTAATTCCACGTCATAAGCTGGGAGTTTCAATCAGGAATATTGAGCATTGAAAGAAGACCTGGTTAACCTCTGTAGGACTTGAATTTAATACAATTTTAGGAAATTCTCCCAAATTATAGCTTTGATGTTTTTTGTGTGCGAGCAGTTGCTTGTAAGTTGAGGTGCCTAGGTGAAACTAGGGACAGTATTTCCCTATACAGTAAGTGTGTGTGGCTGCATGTTAGATGAAGCATTAAGAAACATACAGATTTCAGTAGATCATGGCCTTTTCTTTAAACATTTGACTTTATATAGAGTGAAACTGGTGATAGAACTCAACCAACGTGAATGGTTTAGAAACAGCTTGGAGATTCCAGAAAGACTGTTTTGGGTTTTGTGAATAAATTAAGGATTGAATCCAAGGCTTGTTGAGTCAATGGGCAGAAGACTCCCTTTGATTTCCAAGCATTCTGTGTCTGTGATCCAAGCACACACTGTGGACAAAGAATTAACGTTGATTAGACATATTCAGTGTGACAGGAGGTGAAGTTTGACTCTCCTCTTTGCTTATGAAATACAGCTATGTGTTTCATCCCATGCTTTCTGGCATAAAAGTGTTTTGATAGCTGCATGCTAGGACTCTGAATTGCTGCTCCTATTTCTATGAATTGCAACGTTCTGTGAAACAGAGAAAGTTATGATTGATAACAATATATTTTGGAGTTATCTTGATTTGCTTTCGGAATCTTAAGGTGCTCATTTTTCCTCTCTTTTGTTCTGTTTTGTTATTATTTTTTTTAATTATTATTTTTTAAAATTAATCTTGCTTTGTTATGGCAGTACATTTAATGGCATCAAAAGACTTGCAGTTAAATTATGACCTTTAGTGAGGCAAGGTTCCCTGCTTGCTGACCACCCACTGTTCTCACTCATTTGTACTGACTGGGGTCTACTTTGTGGCATCAAACTGTAGGTCTGCCTGCCTCTCACACCCAATCACTGGTGAGACTTTGGATACTGTGTAGGTTCTTTGTTCTGATATGCAAATATGCATCCTCTTATTCTGTCTGTAAAACTCTGTTTTCTTTAGAAACCAGGTTAATTTTCTCAGTCAAGGAGCTCAATGCTCTCCAAGGGATGGGCATGTTGAAAGTAGCACCAATGCAGCATCAAGAGCACTTATGCCTCAGGCTGATTCTGGTTTACTACTGAGATGGACAAGTAGTTACACTGGCTATAGAAGCACAAGTCACTTTTGCTTAGGATAGAATGAACTTACATGAAGCAGAACTGCTCTGATACAGATTTAGATTTTAATATCATAAATACATTTCATATTACCCTAAAAATAATTTACTCTGGGTGGATCTCCTGATCACATCAAATGTTTGACTTCTTTTCCTGAAGTTCCAGGTCATGTTAGCTTTGAAGCAGTCTTTGATTCAACTTCTAACCTGAACCTGGTTAAATTGTCTCAAAGTGCCTTCCACTCTTGTAGCATTGATACCTTCTCATTTGCTTTTTTAGTTTGATCCTGATTTGCTTTTACAACTGCAAAATGTATGGTCACTTGAACAAGCTGTACTGATATACTTTTGTATTTTTAACATATTTAAAATTCTTACAGACATCAGATTTTCAAAGTTACTCAAATGAATCTTTGTTCTGGTTTATGTAGGTTCCCCATGCAAAGAGTGGGACAATGGAACAAATAAAAGCAAAATGTATGTATAGGTTAGTATAAAGCACAGTCCTTTCATACTGAATGTTAGCTTGCTGAAATGCCTCCACTGTTGGCAGAAGACAATCTTTGTAACCTAAGAGGATGTGATTTGAGTGGAGTTTCCATGCCCCATGTGCTCATTGTGTTCTTGCCACTGATGCAAACATTATCTATAATTACATTTTCAAGAGACTGAAAATTGCAGTCTTTGTGGAACAAAAATGCAGCTGAAGAATGGAATGCATATCCTCTCCACCCTCATTATAAGGCTTACAAAAATGAAACTGTAAGGCCCAGCGCCATAGCTTTCAGATTCAGGAAACCAGCACTGTTAGCCTCTGCTAGAGTACTTTTCACTGGAAATTATGGCCTTTTGATGATCAGGCTAGTGCTGTTATTTCCAATAGCTTGCCACTGAAACTAGCAGAACTAAAATTTGTAATTGAGAGTGATTGGGGTAACTACTCTGTTGTCTTATAACATTTTCATTGACGTTCTCAATTGGTGCTAACGCTGAAGATTTATTAGACAAGTCATAACATGGGCGTTGAAGCTTCCTACCACACTATGCTATGGAGCAGTAATGTTTTCAGGAGGAAAACAACAGTACTGAAAATACTGTTTTTATGATGTTCTCCCAAACACCAAGGAATTTTAATGGTGCAGCTCAAACTCCACAGTTCAAACTAAAGTACCTCTTCTGTACATCAGCATGTTACCACCTTCCATTCCAGTAGCTGAAGAAACAGAAGTAGAAAAGAGGTAGATAATCTTGAATCCTAGTTGTGTAAAACTAGACGTTTCGATGAAACGATCTAGTTGGAGACATCTGATCCTGAACTTCTGTAGTATGTTTCCCAAAGTAGAAATTCACAGAATCATAGTATATTGGTCACATGTTCACAACACCCATGCCTTCTTCTTTCTCTCAAGAGCCTTAGTTTTGAGCATTTGGGTTTTCCCCCCCAATAATAGGGCGTTTGAATCTTCTCTAAACGTGGAATTAGACTCTGTAGGGATGATCTTAGGGAGATAAATGCATTTGATGGGAAGAGCAGATGTAGTTACTGGTTCTGTGATGTACTGCATTGAGGAGTAGTAGATAGAGGTGGTGAATGTTCATGTAAATGCTAATTGCTAAACAAGGGATGGTCCTGAATGCCTCTGTATCCATGAACCATTGATAACTACATGATGTAATCTGTGAATCTATTGCTAGAAGAACAAATAGTCTGCACTAAAATAAGTGTGTCCACTGCTTTCAGTCTGGTTGCTATTCTAAAAAGAAGTGGTAATTTGAATGCTTTTCATATATTCAGAGTTGTTTTTTAAAGCAATTAAAACAAAAAAAGGGTGAAATAATGAGTCTATTACATATCTGTTATTGAGTGCCTAGCTTTCAGTGGAAGGGACACTGAGCAACTTCATATTGCAGCCAAGTGACAATAAGATCTATGTGCTTTTATACATTTGATGTCCAGGTTGGTAATTCTGCCTCTAAGTTCTCCTGCCTGATTGCTGCAGGTTATTCAGAGGAGCACCATCATGAGTGAGTGCTGGAGTTCCCATGACAGCATCTATTCTTGGTGGTCCAGCAAAACTTATTAAGAAATGTAATTAGAACAAAGCTCTAGTACATTAGCCTCTTTAATACTCCTGAATTCTCAAAGCTGTCTTCAACATTGGCAAAGGCTGTTTCCAGTAGAGGAACTGAAGCCACTTCCTTTGCTGAAGTTAAACTCTCTTTGGTCTTACCGTGGTGGTGGGAGCTTCTTCTTACTTAACAGTATCAATACCCTGACATATGAAAGGGCAGTGGTCTGCAACTAGTGAAAATAAGCCACCTTGGAATTTATTTTTAGGTTTCTGTTGAGATACAAGGTTCTATGTTTCTGCGTGCTTCTTATCTGTGGTGTTCTTTTATGCCATGTTGCCTTACATCCTTCTGCCAGTTCCTGAAGCCCCAGAACAGTAACATGGCTACATAGCTGTTCCACTTTCAAGAAGTGCTTTTTCTTCCTCTTCTGTTAAGTCTGAGAAACTAGAAATGTGTTTTTGTGCTTTGCTCATAACATCACCCAGCATTACATTTACTCAAAAGATCATCTCCACCATCTTCCTGAATATTTGTTTCTCCACTGAATCCCCAGAAGCGGTCTCAAGCCTGTTGAGCCTTGTCTAATGAATAATATCTCCTTAGGTCTTCAGGATGTCTTTGAGGAGATCTCCTTGGTCATTAAGCTACTTCAGAAATAGAAGTGACTGTTTCTGAGACAGGAACATTCAGTACATTTGAAGACCACTGGTACAGGAAGAGATGTGCTCTATTGAATAGGGTGCAAGAACTGGCTACATTTTTTAATGATATATGGCTTGTGTATTCATCCTTCCCAAGGCATGTCCTTCACTGCTAATTCTGCTATAGATCTACATGTCTTTTGAACTGTAGGACATTCAGTTATATAGGTATGGAGAGCTCAAACCAGGCAGGAAAATGGGTTTCTAGGTTTTGCATGTCCTGACTACTCACATTCACTTACCGAACAACCAATCTTTTTATAAAAGGACCTATAGGTTATTTTTTGTTCCCTTATGCCAGTTAGTGACAGTTTTTAGGTGCTCTCTTCTGCCACACTCAGGCTTTAATTTTTTTGGTTCTTTATCTTTGTTCTTCGGTTGCCTTAGAGAGGTCTCTTAATGCTTTCTGTCAACTGTTGCTTTGTAGGCCAAAGAGTCATGTCACTCCTGGAAAAGTGCAGTCTGCATAGTAAATTTAATAGAATGACACTCATTTGTTCATCTTCTTTAAAAAAATAAATTCAGTGGAAGCTGCTGAACTGCAAGGATTGCACAGCAGCTTGTGCTTCCGTGAAACACCTGCAGAGCAGTTGAGAAGACCCATCACTGCGGCCACACCAGTACTCTGGGATTTGATTTTTCCTTCTTGGCAACCTTTAGACCTGTGGGGGAGTGAAACACAGTTTTCAGTAAATTGCCTTGTTCCTGTATTGAATCAAGCACGTCTCTCATTTCGGATCTTTGTGTCTTAAATTTCGAACAGCACTGGAAATATCACGTTTGTGAATTTTAGAAGATTCTTCAAGGCATTCCCAAGGTTGGAGAGGAAGTATGTCCCATAACTCCTGCAGCAGGCTGACTTTTACCTGACACAGCAGGCAGGATTGATGTTAGTTTTGCAACCAACTTTTTAATGAAAGACACTGTTTGAATATAAATATTCTGGTAGTCAGAAAAGAGTCTGCCGCTACCTGCCTTAGAGTTGCTGCTTCCCCACACTGAGGAGTTGAACGCCGAACCTCAGGCTATTTTATTCTGTGATGCTGAAAGTGCTAATACAGTATCATTGTGTTTGAGGCTTCAAAGATACTATACAAGCGTTTTCTTATGATTCCCTGATCTTTGCATTTATACCCAGCTGTTTGTTATTCAGTTCAGCCATCAGCATCTAAGTCTCAATGGACCATGTAATATGCAGCTGTAGCCAGATGTAATGCTTCCCATTCCTAAATGTTTCTGTTAGAAGCTAAGAGTGGCAGGCTAAAGACTACTGATAACAGTGTTGCTTGCATTAATTTAAACTCTACAGCTACACTGATTCTGTTTGGCAAATTTATTCCATGGCCAACAAGCAGAGCAATATTTCCAATCTCCATCATTGCTAGCAGTGTTGACATTAAATACATTGAGTATGTCTGCACTGATATAGAATGTACTTATGGTGCTAATTCAAATAGGAGAAGGATGTCCAATTTGCATAAACAAATACATTTTCAGATACAGTTCTTCTGAAGAGAGATAAAACCAGAAAGGTGCCTGTTCTAAACAATGACTAGCAGTAATTTAGAACAGTTCAACAAATCTTCACCCTCTTTAATTTTTTGTTTTGTGTGGATAGATGGGAAGCCTTTACAGCATCTTCTTCAAGCTGCAGGCAAATCTTGCTCTGCTCCACGTTCCTGGCTTGGGTGGTTGTGCAGAAGAGAATCACAGCATTTGAGTTTTCTGCCCCAGATCACCGAAACATTTGGCATATCACTTCAGCAGGTGACTGAGGTTACACCCATACTCAGGGAATCTTGATCAAGGCCTTCACTACAAACTCATGTCTATGTGTGGTTAGAGAGCTCTGAAACACTTCGGGTATGAGACAACTTCACCATCGCAAAATGCCCTGTTAGTGTGCACCTGGTATACATCAAAATCTTTAAGAAAATTGACTTTTCTCTAAGGATTTTTGTTTTTCATCAGCAGAGCAGTTTCATAACACAAGCTTTGGGTACCGCTTTGTCATTTCCAGGTGTATGGTTTAATTCAAGGTAAATATGAAAACAAAATTAGATTCATAGTTGTGGCTCCTTGTCTTTTCCCTTGCTTAGCCCCTGCTCATAGCCCTAGCCCATTTTGCTGAGGGGTTTTATGTCTTTGGTTGTTTTTTTTTTTAACTGCCCTGCACACTAATCCTAATCCAGCAAGGTTGTTCAGATTATAGGTAGTGCCTTGCTTGCAGCTTCTCGCTCAGCTCTGTGCATGCCCAGCGTTGCAAGTGCTGCACTGCAGCAGGCTTCTGCCCCACATGCTGTGCAATATAGGCTCATGTTTTGATTCCAGAGAGAATAGCATTGCACAGAGGATTTGATGCAATTGTAATGAATTGCTTAGGGAAAGTGCTTGTTTGAAATCAACTCCATTAACTCAGAGCACAAACCATTGCAAAGTCAACAGTTTTTCTGAGTGGCCACCGCCAGACATCTCTCTTGAAAACACTAATGGGCTGTTTAATTAGGTGATGAAAATTGTTTACAGTTGGTGATCCCAAGTTTTTTTCATTTTAATAATGGTTAAATTCAATCTCTTCTTTGATTCTTGGCAACTCTCTCATTATTTCATAACCTGCTTATGTCTAGTTTAATTTATCTGTGTGTATTAAAGCTGCACCTCTCTCATGCAGCAGTGGTGTTTACTTAACTGCACTGTGTCATTATAATAGGTGGGCAATGACTAATGCACAGCAGTGGATGTTATACAAGTATGGCATTGCAAGAGAATATTTACATATGTGGAAGATATATTCCTTTTTGGCTAACTGTACGTGGAATCTAAAGAGAATCCTGCTGATAGCATCTACATGTCAACTGTTCCTGTGCATCTGTTTGTTTTGGAGTGCACTAGCTTCTCCTCTTTTCCCCATCTTGATATCTGCCACTTGGAGAATCGAAGAAGGGTCAACTTAGAGAGCTGACTTATCTAAATACTTAGAGAGTATTTAGATGCTTGGTTTTGACTTTAATGGTTGCCCTACAGAAATTAAGAGCAGGAGTTTCCTTTTTCTCTTCATTTGCTGATACTTACCCTTAGAGAAAGTTGGACTGGAATATTGGTAGCCACTGAACAAGTTTTGGGCGTTGTTTTTTTTTGAATGTTGCTAGCCACATGTTGCCTATTGACTTCTTTTTCCCTTCACCCCGTCTAAACATACTGCAGAGACCCACAAGTGTGTCTTAAGAAGCATATGGTTTAAACAATAGGAAAAAAAATATGATTGGAAGGTGAAAATGTAAATGGAAGTACACCTGAGTGACGAAAGGTGCATCCAGACTCGTTGGATGGCACTGGCAGAGGTGAGGAGATGCCTGGTTCCCTGTCTCTCAGACCTGTGCCCTTTCAATAGACTTGGATTTTGATTTGATTTGTGATAGCACTAGTTGTATACCACATATTTTCCAGATTCTTTCTGCCAAGGAACTCAAGCCATAGGCAGATAAACTTGCAGATGTAGGGCGAGGGATTTTTTTCCCCTTGATTTCAAAAGTATGTCACATATAGGCTTTTGAATTCAGATACCACCAAGGAAACACTATTCTTCTGAGGAGCTGGTGGCTGGTGTGTTCAGAAATCACAGTGTTGTTGGGATGATACTTTGGTATAAAATCCTACAGCATTTCTGAACTTCTCTGCACCTCCTGTTTTTGTGTTGCACGTGTAAAGGCATCATTAATATAACTATCCAATATATTGCATAGGTAATTAAAGCCTTCTTGCGTAGTTTTCCTTTGTGAAATGATTCAGGGAATAGCAACCTTCCATGGCTACAGTTAGATAAAGGTTGTGCATCCTGGAGCTCAGAAATGATTGAGGAGACCCAATTCCATCTTCAGAAGGCACTTGATGGCTTCTAAGTCCCAGTTACTTTGAGCAAGTACTGGTTTGCAGAGATACATTCGAAGAAAGCCCTTCTGCAGCTCAGTTGTTTTAAGCCCTTAAAGTCCACCAAAAAAAGACAAACCCTTAGCTGTAATTTTAGAGCAGCTGTTACCACAGCGATTGTACATGAGTGACCAGCTAAGCATGTAAAAGACAGAGCAGTAAGAAGACTGTACACAATGAGAGAGGCATTTTCAAGCATGACAATACCCAAGGTATTTTCTGCTGCCATCATGTATACTTGAATATCAGAAATCTAGCTAAATAGGCTAGTGCTTCTATGTCTCTGACATGAGTGGACTTCTCTGAAGTATTGTGATGCTGTTGTGATAGAGCAGCCAGTCATATAAAGACTAAATGACTAAAGAAAATAATGTTTATGTCCAAGGAGTAGAACTACAGGAAATGCAATTTCTCCCATTTTCAGGTTGCTGTATTCTTGGGAAGTTCTCTAAATATCCTTAGAAATGCAAGCAAAATAGGTGTTTGAAAATTTCTAATAGTATGTGCCATTTTCTCCCTAGGGAGCAAACAGATGAGCCAAAAGAAATAAAGTTTGTACTGTACTTCAAATCGTGGAATTGCCTGGTTGGAAAGGAGAGTTTAATATTGAGTCCAACCGTAGCCTAACATCTCCCTGTACAGAACTGTTAGACCGTGTCCCTAAACTCCTGATCCAAACTTCCCAGTGGTGGGAAGTAATGAATGCAAATGTTTGCAGTAATTTGTTACATATCTTCATTACATAATCAATACAACAGAGTTGAGATTATGATTATGTTTGCATAGCACTGACACATCCAACTAAAATATTATTAGTTTACCACAATGCAGTTTTAAGAGTACCACTCAAACTTGCTATACACAAAGGATGTTATTAACAAACATTTCCTCCTTACCCAGGGTCATAGTTACACATTCATGAAATTCTGTCTTCTGCTTCAAAGTTTGTATAGCAAAGGGCATGAAAAGCCATTTTGAGGTTTGGTGGTTTTCTTTTTTGTCAAAGTTGTATTAGCTTGCCTGTTTTCAAAGGTAGAGAGCAAGGAGTTAAGAGGTGTCTTTGTATGTTCCCAAACCAATATTTAAATTGAAGCATAATTTTATAAACAATACATCTGCTTTGGATCTGGAATATTAATTTATTTATTCATTTTCTGCAACAGCTGTTCAGTGCATGAAATGAGCAAGTGGATGTGGTCCAGTTTATAGTGGGAAAGTGTCCATCTCAAAACCACCATCTCGATTGGCACTGAGTAGCATCCTTGTTCCAGTAAAATGACCAGAAATTGAATGAGTGTGAATAATGAACTCTGCAATTGTCCAGGTCAGGTTGACAGCAATTTTGCCTCTCTGCATTGATAAACTTGGCAAAGGTTCTGCATTTCCAGGAGTGCAGAAGCCTTTCTTAATGGTTAATTCTTGAAAATAAAATACACTGGGTTTAAAGTTGCAAGAGTTCCTTCTCAGCATTAGTACAATGATGTAATTTTGAGTGCATTTTCATGCAGAGAAGGTTGTCTTCTTACTCTGAACAGTTTTCATTTTAAAATCCTAACTAGAAGAACAATAAAAGGTGGCTTCATGTTGCAGTAATCCAGATTTAAATAGTATAGATTGTCACATGACCTAAATTTTCAAATTTGGGTATCTAAATATAGACACTGAAAATCAGGCCAATTATTTTAGTCTTCCTACCCATTTCTGCAAGTACAGAAATACATTGTGAAGCCTCATATTCATTTTCTATGGAAGTAATGATGGTTTAGTTTTAACTTGGTGCTTTTTCTCTGAGGAGCTCTGAAATGTTTTTATGAAGTGTGTCAATGTCTTGGTCATGAAACTTTGATATTGAAACACTGTGAAGTTGAATCTATGTTCTCATCTTAATATAAAGCTGTCCTTACAACCCAGCTTGGAGCCACTGGAGATATTTGCAAGGAGAATTATCTTTCTATAATGAGCGGAGAATGAGAGGCTTCAGTTCTGAGGTGCCTTGTTGGAGTGAAATGTCAGTGCTCTGCATCATCAGTTTTAGGACACTGCGTTCCTGTGGCTGAAACTAACTTTGAGAGTAATGCTTCTTCCATGATTGCCATCTGGAGGACTTGTGTTCTTTCATGTCCTGCTTTTTCTTATCTTTGGGAGATCCACAGATGAAACTCTATGAAATGCTTAAGTGGGACTGATTACTCTTGGATTTTGTCAGGTATTTACTCAGGAGTAAGCTTTTCCCTTTGAAGGGCCTGATGGCACACCCCCATGTTGCACAAAAATAAGATCAGATTTTTTCCACCAAGGTTGTCTTTGTGTAGTTCATCCTGATTCCAAGTCAATTTGGGTGAAGAATATCTTTTTAATTGACTGATCTCATGTATAAGCCCTGGAGTTGCTTTCATTCAAGCCATCTAGAGAGCAGTACACTTCCAGAAAATGAAAGAATCATTGCAGGCTTGTCTCAGAAGCCCTTTATCAAATGCTGAAAGTGAGGATGGAGATTTAGGTTTATGTGGTTTGGGAAACTTCCAGTGAAAATATTCTCTTTGCAAAATGTCAAGTCTTTGTTATCACAGTTGGTTTTCTAGAAGTATGCCAGACTGCTGTCAAGGAACAATCCTTTGCTTGGGAGTAGAAGTGGGTAAAAAAGAGATTGATCTAGGTAAGCCAGCAAGCTACCAAGTGGACCACTCTCTAGACTGAACTGAATGAGAAACTTGAACCTTGATGTCCTTTTATCAACCCAAGTTTCCTGCTTGCCAAACTGCATAGGAAATCACCAAGCAACAGTGGAAAGTGCATGGTCTCTCCATCCCTCACGTTCAAAACCACTGAGCTCAGGACTCACAAGAACAGTGCAATACAAATCTGATCTTCAAGATTACATATTTTCTGGCTTCTAGAAATCACAATAATATTATTTGTGTGCAAGTCTTATGTCTTCACTGCACCCCCTTTCCAATAGTGTCTGTCACTTTAAAGTGTATATTGTCCTTTAAAGAAAGTCTGTACATCTAATTCTGTACTTCTCTGGTGATTAATAGAGTAATCTTACTATTTATCAACATGCTGTACAGCTCAAAGGCTGCTCTAGAGTGTAAAGACCATAGAAGGTGATCTATAAACCAACTGCTTATAGTCAAGAACTCAGTTCTGTCCTAAACTCCTTTTATCGAATGTTTGCTTCTCATTTCAGACTCATTTGAGACTTTGGACTGTGCCAGGTCTTTAGAGAATAGACCATTTCCTTGTACTGTGTTTATACAAAACCTAATTCTGGGGACTCTGATCCATGAAAGATCTGAACAGCTCCTACAGTGCAAATAATCGTTTTGGAAGTATAAACTTAACCCCTGCAAAAAAACCCCAAAACCAAAACAAATGTATTTGCTGGCTGTTGAGGAGTGTAAGGAAAACACAAAAGTATGCATAAAGAAAACGACATCAGGTAGGCTGCTGGAAAATAACCCAGTCTATTAGGAATTAGTACTAACAGGGTTCTAAGTTTCTTTCTTCAAAATTACCGCAGTCTGAAAAAAAAAAGTACCACTTCACATTCGTGCTTAATTTCACCTCTGTTTACTCTCCTCTCGTGTTCCCTGAAGAATGTAGATGAGGTTTAAGTTAGTCTTAATAGTAATAGGTTTGGAATCTAGCACACTTCCACAAAATTAACTTTGCTTCTGTTGATCTGGGAATTAAAATGCTTCATTAATTTAGCAAGTCCTGGTTTGACAGCCAAATAATGCGTTTTGTGCCTTGTGCTCTTAAGTCTAAAATCCTTATCTGCGGTTCTTCCTGGATGTGTCTGACATTGAGGGCAGCTTGGAGATCTGCATGGCCTTGAAAAGAGGAAAATGTATATGAGCATATATAAACTGGCTTACAGTACTTGTGTGTATACATATCTGAGTGACTGTCCTGCTTCCAAGCATGTCTTTAAGCCCTGCATGAGGAGGTTAGCTATTAAGAATCCTCTTTCTCCCCTCCTTTACAGTATACATTTGGTTCTTCCTTTGAGTTTTTTTGTTGGTTGGTTGTTTTTTTCCTCCTTTACCACTGCAACACAACACAATGTCATTTTTTGATGAAGGGAAAAAGGCCTGGAGACATGATGGATTGCTGTGCTGTACACTGGGGCCAGGGGAGGGGAGCGAAAAACCCAAATATGTCTGTATTAAAGAAAGATTTACCATTTCTCTATTTCATGCTGGATGTGATGTGGTATGGAGGCCTGGGAAACCCAAGAGACACCTATATGTGCTCTTTAGTTGTATATTTGAGAACTTGGTGACTGTTCAATGTATTCTTATGTTGCTGGTTGAAGTCATTCTGCAAATTCTTCCAGTCCTATGGATGTTTTACATTAAAAACATCCAGGAGTTACACAAACCATGCTACGATCATGTAATAGGCTTGCAAACTGTGTTGTGTTGCATGATACACACCTATGGAGGACTCACATGGTGCCTTTGGGATTTTCCCCATCACAGAAAACAAATCTCTTCTTCACATCTGTTATAAATATATATATGATGACCCCAAATAATTTCTGTTTGTGTCATGCTATATTTTGAGAGTTACTCTGGTTGTGCACTCAAATTGCATGGGCACAATCCAAGCAAATGGCTGCAAAACTACAATAAGACACCAAGTTTCTGAAGGCTCCGTAAAAGTAATTGTAAATCACCAAAATGCAAAGCAAGTTGAAATAGTTTTGCTTTATTAGTGTCTAAGAATACTTTTTTCTCTTCAGTGTCACCTCAGAGTGGTGCAGTCCAGCAGGACACAGCCTCAAGCTACGCCAGGGGAAATTTAGACTTGAGGTGAGGAGAAAGTTCTTCACTGAGAGAGTCATTGGCTAATGGAATGGGCTGCCCAGGGAGGTGGTGGAGTCGCCATTCCTGGACCTGTTCAAGGCAGGATTGGACGTGGCACTTGGTGCCATGGTCTAGCCTTGAGCTCTATGGTAACGGGTTGGGCTTGATGATCTATGAGGTCTCTTCCAACCTTGGTGATACTGTGAAATAAAGCAGGTACAGGTTACCCAGTATGAGGCATGCAATCTTGGAGGTCTCTTCCAACCTGGTTGATCTATGATCTCTGGATTCCAAGAGGTTCAGCCAGCCCAGTAATCCCACCAGATAACTACCCCTCAGTGTATTGCAGCATGTTGAAAACCACTGCAGCGGATTCCAATTAACTTGTGCTTTGTCTTTTCTTCAAACTCTGAAGATCTATGTCCTGTTGGTGCCCACTGACATGTCATGCAAAGGCCATCAACTGCAAAATTCTGTTAGTGTGCCCTGCTGCAAAGAGCAGAGGTTTTTAGGCACACTAGGTCAGTGACGTTTTTCACATCTCTTTGCTGTTATTGCAATAACTTGGGACGAGTCTGTAGACTCTGTCTGAGCCTGACTCTGTTCTGTTTAGGAAAGGATGCGGAGCAAAAGGCAAGATACGTTTTTTGTGACATAGCAACCTGACACCTTTCCCTGTGCATTGTTTATAATGTCAGTTATTTTAGTGGCAGTTCTTCTTTAATATGGTTCAGGTAGCAAAATTTAATAGTTGTTTCTGTTGTGGGAGGAGTGGAGGAAGAGTTAATTTTACTCTTCTGTTGTCTAGGAAACAGTCTTGTACTTCCCTTTTGAAAGTAGATAGTGAATTCCACATTCAGGAGCAATGAATGAGATAAAAAGGCACAGATTAGAAGGTTGAATTAGACACCATTTGAGAGAGCAAAGATAAGTCTGAGAGAGATTGAAACTTTCTGGGTCGCACTGAAGTAAATAGGAGTGGGGCTAAGATCTCTTTATAAAGAAGGTGGTCAGGGCTTTAAATCTCTGGGTATGCTGGCATTGACTCTTCGAAGCATTTAAGTGCCTAATTTTAATGATACAGGGTCCTACTGAGTCCATGGTTAAGGACGTGGTCCAGTTTGTACATCAAATACTTTGTCTCCCACCACTTGGTGTATTCAACTCTGTGCATATAGTGCTAAAAAAGAAGGCAAAGAAATATACCAGTGATTGCAGTTTAGGTGCCTATGCTGAAAACCAGCTCTCCATTCAATTTAGGGTTGTAAATACTAAAATTGGAGACAGAGTTAATGATGGGGAACAGCAGAACAGGGAACAGGATTCATTTCTTTTTTTGAAGAAAGCCTTGACAGTTGACGCTATGGATAGTAAATGACAAGTGCATGTTAATGCATGCTTAAAATGCTTGCACTTAGAAGAAGAAACTAAAGCATAAAGCAAGAGCTGTATGCAATGCCACACGTTCAACTGGAAATGTAGGTTATGTACTTGGTACTAATTCATGTCCCAGCGAACAGAGGAAAAAAAATCTCTCTTCAATTCAGATGGGACTTGAGCTGTAGATTTTTCTGACTAAAGAGCTCTGGATAATTCTTTTCTTATGTATTATTAATAGTTCTATTACATTAAATCTTAGGTGCTCAGAATGGTCCTCTGGAGGTGTTGCTCTCTCCCTCTCTCTCTCTCTCTCTCCCCCTCTCTCTCTCCGTTGCTTCCAGCTGGAGTCTGGGGTAACTGTGCTCCTGGGTAGGTGAATCTGGGCTTGGAGAATAGGCAGCACACAGATGCATATAAAGAGAGACACAATTTGCAGGACTAACTTCTTGCAAGCAGTTCAGCAGATGTGTTTTCAGGAGGGATTTTAGTGTAGTCAAGGAGGTGCTGCTCTCCAAAAGGAACAGTTTGAAAAAGTCACAGTCCTAGGAAAGAAATACTTAAGCAAATGAGTTGGAAGAGGGAGGGAGTGATAAAAAAATGAACGTGTTGGAAGTGGTGATGCAGAAAGATCCTGTCAGGGAGTGAAGAACAGGCATTCTGGATGTGTTGGGGATGCAAAAAGGGGTAGCGTCAGATACAGTAATGCAGATAGTAAATCTCAGGGCTTGTGGTTAAAAAAATCCAAAACACAAAAATCACAGAATCACACCTCAAAAAAAAAAGGAGAATGTCACAGGAAAATTCTCCTGGTTCTTCTTCTGTATTACTGATCAGAAGTTGCCCCTTGTGAAAATGGTCAGTATTACTATACAAATACACATGCCATGCTTCTGACTAGCAAATTCCAACCCCCCTTGAGTGGGGCTTTAAGAGAGGTTTTGGAAAGAGAAATGCAAAATCCAAAACCTGAGGAGTATGAAAAATGGAAAATGCTCAAGAGGATTTGTGATAGCTTTGCAGGCTGGAAATAGGATGTGAACTCCCAGGTTGGAAGAGGTTTCTGAAATGGCAGTCAATTAAAATTATATGTGATAGGGAGTTGACTGCATGTTTTCAAATGATCTGGCTATAGCTTGGAGTGTGGTGGGTAAGGTGTAGCACTTAGTTGAATGTCCTCCTATGGCAGTCATTAGTCACCTTTTCCCTTCCTATACAGCAGAGAGAGCCCTAATGACGGTGGATATAATGATGCCTTCAGGGATGCTTAAGGAGTAACACAGCTCCTATAGCCATGTGTAGCCTGCTTTCCTTCATCTCCTCTGTTTCACCAGTGTGTGGAGGAGTCACAGATATCCTCAGAGGAGTCAGCAGCCCTCCTCATCACCCTTCTTCCCCCTTGAATGTCCTGGAGTCAATAGACAATTAATGGGTACTTCGGGTGCATGGCCATGAGGTGAAAGGAAGCTCCATCTCCACCACCTCTAGTAGAGGCAGCAATTGTTTGGCATCTGCTGTAGAGAACCAGGAAACGTGTTACTGCTCAGCCCAAGCTGTACATGTCACTGTAAAGGGTTACCTAGTGAGTCCTCTGCAAGAGCCATCCATGTCTCCTGACAAGCTTTCCTGGCACTGCTCTTGCCTCATCTCTCTCTGACGTCAACTTTCTTGGGCTGCTGCAGCCTTATATAACTGCCCCAGCTCTCCCTCTCCCAACAGCCTCTTTTTGGGGGGGAAAGCTGCTGATTCACCCTGCACCCAGGTGCTGTATCGCTGATTTGGTTGCAGCTCTTGGGTAGCACCAACCTCCTCTCTTGAGCAGAGCTGCAGAGAAGTAAAGAGAAAGGAAAAAGTTGGAGCTTGAGAAAGGTCACACTGCAGTATCCACATTTCTGCCTTTTCCCTCAGAGATACTTGCATGGAAAAGACAAACCTGATGGATGGTTCTGTTTGCAAGAGGATGGAATGCAAAGCAGGTGGTACTGGCACTTAAAAGTTGCAAGCTTGCGTCCATGATGCTTTTGGACATAAACCTCCAACAGGCTTTAATCCTGTCTGCCATGAGTTGTGCTAACAAAAAGGCATAATGACAGAGATCACAGGGTGAGCCACCCACATGCCAGGTCCCAGCACAGTGGTGCATGGTGCCAAATACAGGTATTAGTGTCTCTTTGCTATTGCAGTTGATACCATGGTGGTAATTAGCAGAACTCAGCATACCACATGTGTATCTTGCCCAGCTGCAGTGTCATGGGTGTATGGCAGACCAAACAAATGACCTTGGAAGGCCAGTTTGTGTCCATTGATGAGAGGAGGAGACAATGGTGTGACCTACACAGCCTCCAACACCAGGGCTTTGTGCATCTGGGAAGGGACAAGGTGATATGCAGACAGAACTAGGGACCTGACTACAAACCAGGAAAAGGGGACATTTAAAAATGTGCTGTTATAATGAATGTTTTCAAAGCAAACTGAAACTGAAGTTCCAGAATAAGGCAGTCCACAAAGATGCCAGACTTCAAAAGACAAAAAGGAGGAGACACACAGTTTTCAGTGGACAGAATGCACAATATATAAAACTACATATTTTTTTGAAGGCTTAAAAAAAAAATCATAAATCAGAGTCAGGAAGGAAAGGGAAGAAGAAAAGAAAAGGTGAGTTGAGAAGGAACAAAGAGGGGTTTCAGGGTTTTCTTTGTTGTTTGAGTTTGCGTTTTGGGATTTATTTTTTGCTGTTTGTCAAAGCCTCCTGCACGAACTTTCCATCAGTTGACTCTAAGAAACTGTCCTCAAAGTATCTCATCTTACAGGCTTTAGCTGATTATTGTGAATATGCTAATTTCTAATCATAGTTCAGGAAGTGTTTATTTTGTTTCCTTGCTGATAGAGACTGTATTAGCCAATTAAAAAAAAAAATTGTATTATATAGATGTAATTGGTGATTATGCCCTCTAGGTGGAAAAAAATGTTTTCAGATGAGCAGAAGCCTGTATCCCCTCTGTTCAAATGACTAAACTTCTTTAATTTCCACAGAAGTGGACTGCAGGGAGAGTGGTATCCCCCAAGCCTGCCTAGAGAAGACATTAGCAGCCATTTCCTAAAGTAATTTATAGTATAGTTCATTGTATTATACCAACTCCAGCAAACTCTCTCCTCCTTTACTGCTAGCATGACTGTAATTCTGGTTACTCTGCGGGGAATATGGGTCTTGGAAAGCTAAGTGATTTATAAATTTTTAAGAAGTGATGCAGACAGCTAATCTAAAGGAGAATGGGCTCTTGCAGCCTGTGCACCTGCTGTCTGAGAGGGGAGAGGCTTTCTTGCAGCATTCTCCTGCCAAAATAGGAAAACACAATCTTTTGGGGAGCTTGTTTTAACTTAGTGTCATTGCACCTGGAGCCTCCAGCTATCTATTTACCTCTAAATGGTTAAAGCAGAGACAAGGAGTTTTTGGCAGTGCTTAGTCTTGGAGCATGAATACAAATTTGCCTAATACTGGCCACTTTGTGTGCAGTTATTTGTGACACCCTGATGGTCAAACTTGAGAGTCCCTTTTGTCACATCCCTCCCCAGTGTGCTTTCAGTGTGGAAAATTAAGGCTTTCTAGGAAACTGTCTTGTGAACAACCATTTTCCTTTCATCTGGGACTTACATGAGCAGCAGAGAAAAGAGGTGTGGTGCAGGAGGGTTGTAAGGCAGGGTTCCTGAAAAGTTGTCTTCCGTGAATTCATACTGTAATAACTCAATACTTGCTTTCTGGAAGAGTGCGGTTACTCGTGACGTTCTGGAGTTGCCTCTCAAAGACTTCGTGTATGGATACCTATGAGAAACATACACTTCAAAATGTGCCTTGAAAGAATTTTAAACTAAAACATTTACCCTTAGTCCTTACCAAGGTTGAGGTCAAAAGTTGCATGGTGTTCCCACATCCCTGACACACCTGATGTAGCAGAGAGTTGGGGAAGAAGCTGCTCTCCGCCCTACTTCAGTTGTTAGTGTGTTGTTGCTAGAGAAACAGAAAAACCTTGGACTGGGATTCTGGCAGAATAAAAGCTTTTCAATTCGTATTTGATAACATTTAAAGGAGGGGGAAGGAAGGACCTTGTAAAAACCCTGTTCCTCCACTAGAGAGCATATAGGCAGTGCTTCTCCTAGGAGAAAATAAAAATGTCAGGCTCTTATTATACACAATAATGCAATGCATTTTCAGTGTTTACTGCTGTTCTACCAGTCACAATGACATATAGAGAAGAGACTATGTGAAAACTGGAAGAAGCCTTTGCAAATATGTAACTTTCATGTTCAAAAGCCTCTTATATCTTTGTTAATGTTTAATATCTTCTTGTTCTTAAAAAGCATTCTTATTCTCCCCATGGAAATATTAAATTATTTACAAAGTTAGTGAGAAATCCAGGAGTGGACTCGAGGAGGTGCAGAGAAGATCTCTGCAAGGGAATTTTATGGCTTTTAGAAAATTAAAATGTTTTATTTCTGGCTGATGTGCTTGAGAAGGAGCTTCTGTAAACAAATTGATGTGAGGCTGCTCATTCCAGAGATGATCAATGAGAGAAGCTGGCACTGAGAAGGTGATATCCTTTGAAGTCCAATGATATTAATGTTGACTCTTAAATATTTCATAGCTGTTACTCTTTCGTAGTGACTTTAGCGCTTGAGATATGGGGTACACTTTTCTCTTAATCTGATTTCCACTTTTAACCTCTAAATTGTCTCCTCCTGTGTATGCAATACACGTATTTAACTTCAGATTTAAACCATAGGGATTTGAATCTAGTAAATTAATGCTAGTAGACTCTACTGATTAATGAAACTTTTTTTCCCTACAATGGGCGTTAAATTTACTTTTTGACAAAGGCAGCACTGCCTTCTGTTAATAGAGTTGCATGTTAAAGGCAGTTTCTTCCAGTGAAAAAAGCTGCTGACTTTCTCTGCTGCCCTGTTAACCTTATTCCTTCCACCTGTAGGTTACAGATCATTCCACTTACACTTGTACCCTGTGATGAAACTAAAGTATGAAAAAATAATGTATAAACCCCAGCTAACTATTGTGCTCTGTATCTTTGTGCTTGTCTTATTTTGTGGATGCTAAAATCCTTCATAGTGTATTTGCTATGGTCATGTAGAGAAACATTGTTTTGGTGCATCATAGGTGTAAATTCATTGCATGGTCTTTCCTGGTGTATTTTTAGTTTTTCCTATGTCACAAATCAGACCATGTCAATAGCAAAATAATCGTGTAGTATTTAGACACTAGATGGATTTCCATGGGGAATAATGGACAGTCTGGTCAGGATTTTATTTGCCCTGAGCATCAAGAAAAAACTTTCTTTTTGTTGCCTTTTGCAAGTGATCAATGGATCCACTTACATTATAACCTGGAGTAGAATTGTATGTTAATATCTTTCATTGCAGCAAAATGACTGTTAAAGTCCATTACTTTTCTGGGGAAAAAAATGGGATGTATTTAATTTTAACTGCCTCAGTAGTGTACTGGTGCATACATAAATCCTGATGAATGAAATCAAGCAATTAGGATTAGAAATGAATAACACAAGGCATCTAGTCATTTTGGCAAGTTAACATTTTGATTCATATTGATTTTTCTAATATTTGCTAAGTGCATATGTATCAGCAAAGGCTCTATACCCATATGTCGTATTTTGCGACTGCCATCGTGTTGACTTCTGGGATGCAGATCTGTAATTTGACAGCGCAGTGTGATTAATTTCAGTTATCTGAAAAACTGCAACATTGAAACAGCTGACACATAATTTAAGCATGTCTGCTCATTGTTCTCTTTTTCAAGGTTTTGAGAATCACACTTGATGCCTAACTGCAGACTCAGTTCATATTTCAGGCAAGGTTATTTTTCCTCTCTGAATGACAGTGAGAATTTTTGTGCACGTATGCAAGCGCGACACAAAAATATAAAGCTATCTGCCTTACAGTTTCGTTTTTGCTTTTTAATTGATATTTGGATGATATAAAGCAAGCAACTGCCATATGACAATTAAGTGGACCAACTTTCCCAGCTGGATGTCATATTTTACAAAGTATGTAACCAGAGAAACTGTGAATTATGTAAACTGCTAAATAGGATTCTGGGTGTAACTTATTACCCTGCTGGCTGGAAGACACTGCTTGTTACTTACTTGCGCTTTCTGAAGCAACGTTATGGTGACTGTTTCTCAGAAGTGCTAAACGTTGTTAGTGAGGGGAAAAAAAGACAATCAAGGAGTCGGTGTCATACTTCTGGTTTTCTATGGTGAAAGAGTGGGAGGTTTTGGAAGGCTGGAAGTGAGTAGCATTGAGTCCGACTTCTGAAGAGTTGGCTGCCGTGTCTCGCATGTGTCTGCTCCACTGCCTCAAGGTAGGGACTGGGATGAGCGAGATCGCATGATAGCTCCTGACAAGGACAGATGCTGCTGTCTGGGTCCGTTGAGATAAGTATTCAATGGGTTCAGTTTGCGGGGGTGGCTTTGTTTTATGTTTTGTTTTAGCTCACCAAGGAATGTTTTATTTGCTTGTCAATTGTGTGTCCTTTTGTGGTTTTGTGCTTGTCTTCTTAAACTGAACCGCATCATGTGTTTTTACATGTAATTCATGAAATGCCCTTTCCTGACATCGTGCATTTGCTTTAATGTGTAAAAGCAATGCAACAGCACCAAAATGGACATTTTAAATGTTATTCTTAATATAAAACTTGCTGCTTTATATACATCTGCTCTCCATCTTGGCTTCTTTTCACAGTGTTCTTGCTCAGGGTTCCCAGATTTGCCGCTGGACCCTGTGCAGCACATTTTTACCATGGATCTAGTAGATGCTCTAGTTTGTAGCTTGGAGTCAGTCAAAGCTTTTGAACGACTGTTCAGGTTGTCAGGGTGTTGCACCTATGTGAGGATATATGAGTTGGTTTGGCTTTAGGAGGAAATACTCTTTCGAAGGACCAGATTTGGTGAAATCTTGTTTTTCTATTGCTTTGTGGTGCTTTAGACCAGGCTTGGTCAAAAACTCACTGCACAGAGCAGGTAACTGGAGTCATAGTAGGTATTAGTATTTGTACAAGGTATGCATGTCAGAAAATCATTCCTGTCTGTATGTTGTTGTGTTAAGCTGTTAGTATGAGCTAGGTTTCTTATTCAAAGGCACCTTATGATGTAGGGCCAGTTCTTGAAGGAAGAATAGTCCAAGAAGACTGTGTGAAGAGTTGTGCGACATGATGTTGAACTTACCAGGCCTGCTGTTTGGATTTAGTGTTCTTTTTATTTACCTGCTTCAAAAGGTCTGATTTGTCAGCCCTGATGAAATATCTTGAGCAAATACTCCACAGATACTTTTCCCCTTCATCTTGTTATCAGTTAGACCCCAGGCAACAAGCAAAATTGTAGGGTGATGGGCAGAAGGATCAGGCCTGAGGACAAGACCTCTCTGCTGTGTCTGGCCCTGGAGGTGAAGGCACTGTGCAGAGGGGCTTGTTGGGTGTCCATCTGCAGGCAGAAGCAAGGAGGAGCCAGCTCGTGTTGCCCTTCTGTTCATTAACTGGAGGGGACAAAAGCTGGTAATGTGACTGATGCTTTAATTATTAAGCTTTCTTAATAAATACCTGAGTTTTAAAATGCTTTTGTGTTTCTTCCTATATTTTTTATTCCTGAGCTTTTGGGTTCTCTTTTTTTCATATTTTTGAATCTTTCAAAACTGGCAGTTCTGTACACTAGGAAAGATAATAGTTACCTCCTTTTCAGATCCTTCCACCATTTCTTTCTAGGACACAGTTTCCCACACTTTACAATGTGAACATTATGCTGAGTGAAGAGAGCACAGGGAGAGACAGCTTTGGTCTTGCTTTGACCTCAGTGAATGGCACACCTCCTCTTTCCTAAAAAGCTGGGTGAGAGCTTATTGCTTTCATTTTCAAAATCTCTGTGAAAGAAAAGGAAAGCACGCAGAACTAGAAAACACTTGAATTATTCCTTCTTATAAACCCAGATTGATGGCAGATGAAGGAAAGTTGATGCATGCCTTCAGAAGGTTTTAAATTTCAACTCTTGGGTATTTTTCACTGTAAAACCTTGTTCAAAGTACACTGGAACAGCTTAAAGTAGGCCTGTTGGGTACTATAGACTGGAAAGTGCTTCTTCCCAAAATCCAAAGATTTCATGGGCGAAAAAGAGACTGCTGTTGCGGTGGTGAATCACAGGAGCCTCGTGCTGCTGCATGCCGTGACCTTCACACAGGAAGGTCTGTTACAGTGTGGAAGCAGAATGCACCACGACACAAGTGTTTGCAACCATGTACATGTGCCTTCCTCAGTATCTGTTCTCATTTTGAGCTATAGGATCTGAAGAGCTGGGCAAAAATGACAAGAGAAGACCAGTTAATAGTGGTGTGGGGGTAAGATCTTGCAGATTGTTTGTAAACTCAACAGATTTTGCATCAAAACCTTGGGAAGCTAACAACTTGTAAACAGCTTCCGTCTCCAGACTTCCCTGAAATGTGGTGGAGATTTTTTCATTTTTTTGCTTTGTTATCTTTTTACTTAAATTCATAGAATCAACCAGGTTGGAAGAGACCTCCAAGATCATTCCACACCTTCCCAATCCATGACGTTATTTGCGGTTACAATTCTGTAATTTTTCACCCCCACATGAACTTAAGTCTCAAGTTTAACGTAGTAACCTTTATGCATTTTGGCAATATGTTGCAATATGTGAAAATTCAGAAATTTAAAAATTGGTGTTGAAATCTAGGTTCACCTATTGGTGCTCAGACAATGGTGTAGCAGTCTTTTCCCAGCAGTTTCTACCGTGCAATGTAAAGCTATCAGGCTTAGCAAGAAGGTACTAAAAAATGCAACCAAATTGAATTTTCAGTTGTTTTTGAAGTTTTAGTTTTAGATTCGGACTACAGTGGGAGTGTAACACTACCTGTAGAGGTCTCATCATTTAAAATTTTTCATAGAATCTACCAGGTTGGAAGAGACCTCCAAGATCACCCAGTCCAACCTAGCACCCAACCCTATCTAGTCAACTAGACCACAGCACTAAGTGCCCCATCCAGTCTTTTCTTGAACACCTCCAGGGACGGTGACTCCACCACCTCCCTGGGCAGTCCATTCAATGACAAATCACTCTCTCTGTCAAGAACTTCCTCCTAACATCCAGCCTATACCTCCCCCAGCACAACTTTTATTTTTGTAAATATGATAATGTGTTTCCATTAGAGTATTAATTTCTCTGTAAGATTGTAGGCTTAAAAAAAAAATAGTAGCCACTGGGAGACCCAAGAAAGATAGTTTGGAATGTGCTATGTGTGTGTTTCATATGTGTAATCACATTAATAAGGAGATGTAGTGTTTCCTTGGAATGGGCTGCCCAGGGAGCTGGTGGAGTCATCGTCCCTGGGGGTGTTCAGGAAAAGACTGGATGAGGCACTTAGTGCCATGGTCTAGTTGACTGGATAGGGCTGGGTGCTAGGTTGGACTGGATGATCTCGGAGGTCTCTTCCAACCTGGTTGATTCTGTTCTTTTTTATAAACTGACAAATGTCTTGGTCTCAAAACAGGAAAATTTCATAAACTTCAGTACTCT
Organism: Tricholaema leucomelas; assembly: GCA_013400475.1. Classification (NCBI taxonomy): domain Eukaryota; kingdom Metazoa; phylum Chordata; class Aves; order Piciformes; family Lybiidae; genus Tricholaema lacrymosa; species Tricholaema leucomelas. Next base: position 135,046 of record WAAF01018279.1, read on the forward strand.
GTATTCAAGTTGTGCCTTTAAAAAGCCTAAAGTAGGCAGTTTTGACATTTAATTTACTAATTAAGTTAGGGTTGTTTATAAAATGACTAATTGCCAATAGATTCCAGTTCCCAAGTATCCATGTTTGTAAGGTTTTGTAAATCTTTTCCCTTTATCATAGTTGGTATTTGTCTTCCGTATGCAGCTTGTCCATTATGGTGAAGAATTACTAATATAATTCTTTCTGAATGCCATGAATATCTCTACCCTTCATAAAATAGTGCAGAGAGATTAAAAATGTCGTTTATCATTTTAAAAGGTTGCCTATTTTTGGCAGGTTTTGTGCAGCAGGTAACCGTAGAATCATAGAATAAGTTAGGGTTGGAAGGGACCACAAGGATCATGTAGTTCCAACCCCCCTGCCATGGGCCTCCTACCCTAGATCAGGCTGGCCACAATCTCATCCAGCCTGGCCTTGAACACCTCCAGGGATGGGGCCTCAACCGCCTCCGTGGGCAACCCATTCCAGGCTCTCACCACTCTCATGCTGAAGAACTTCCTCCTCATGTCCAGTCTGAACTTACCCATCTCCAGCTTTGCTCCATTCTCCCTAGTCCTGTCACTCCCTGACAGCCTAAAAAGGCCCTCCCTGGCTTTTTTGTAGGACCCCTTCAGGCCACAATAAGGTCATCTCGGAGCCTTCTCTTCTCCAGACTCTTTCAGTCTGTCCTCATAGCAAAGGACCTTCTCTTAGGCCCTTTTAAAACATCTGATTCTGCTACATGGTTCTACTGTTTACCGTGAGCGGATACTCAGTAATCTCATTTTATACTACAGTTGTTTTGGAGGATTTTTTGCCTTCCAGTCCTCACAGAACCTTCCATTTTCCATCTGAATTTTAAGTCCAAGTAATTTTTATTCTTTTTTTTACTTATTTCCAGCATTTGGCCTGTATCAAACCCTAATCTTTTCAGCTTTTCCAAATTTCTTCTCCTGACTGTCTTGTGCAGTGAGTTCAGTCCCACTTTTCTGTATAAGTTAACCTTTTGCCCTAGAAATATTGGTTGATGGAAATTATTCTCACTTGGCTTAGGTTTATGATAGTCAGCGAGTTGAGGATGATAACGAAACCCTGCAGCCAGTGTGCCGAGGAAAGCATTAAACCACAGCTGTACTCCTTAGTGCTCCTGTCTTTACCTGCCCCTGTCGCATACCATTGCACTTGATTTATCCAACGTAACGTGATCCTTATACAAAGCCGAGCTTGCTTCTCAAAAGACTTTCCATTTTCATGCCTTTCTTATCTCTCTTCCAGATACATTTTCCTGAGTTCAACAAATGGCTCTGATGCAAAACTTGCAGAGTAAAAGGAGCCAGGACTAAATAGGAACAATTTGGATTTGGATGGGACTCAGATAAATGAATGGGGGGTTTTGTTGTTGGGTTTTTTGAGTTTTTTATCCTACTCTCTTTCAGCCTCTTGTTTTCTGATTTCTTTTATGTGTTACTAACCACCCTGGTTATCTTAGTACTGGAGAAATTCAGCAGTGAGGTACACCACTGTGTAGCATATCCCATTGCCTACATGTGTTCTTGATCCTTGCACAGGTGCCTTGGAAGCCAAACTGCAGCCATCTCAAGTTGGCTTCTGGAGGAATACAGGGGTAATTTCCCACTTCTGTGAAGCTGGGTACTTAAAAGCTGGACTAATTAGTCTGAGAATAATAGATGCAATTCTTCCATAGTAAGGCCCACTAGGACACATTTCAGACTTTGACATGAAACAGCTCTTAGTGGTAATCTTTACTTTGCATCAAGATTACAGCAAATTAAGCAAAGAAAACTTTTGTTTCCATCTGCTTGCAAATTAATACAGTCAAAAGCCTTAGAGTAAGATAAAACGAATTGTGATTGAAAAGTGCAAGACTTCTGTGAAATAACAGAACCTAAAAACCTAACCACATACATATTTCTTTGTATTGAGACTGATTAACCTCTAAGATACTCATTTCATGGTTTAATTTAGTTGGTTTAGTAGCCAGATGGACTGATAACTTAGTTTGTCCAGTTTGGGGTTGTGTTTTGTATTAAAGTGAAAATTAAGGATCCCCTCGATGTGTTCTTTCAGTTTTGATATTGATTTGTACTAGGTGTTTTGGGTGCATCAAAAAATATGACTTGCAGTCAGGATATGAGCATCCTTGTCAGCATTTTAGTAAGCAGAGGTCAAACCAGAACATGAGAACATAACTTACATATTCATAATTGCATAAATTGTCCCAAAAGAAGGTCTTTTATTACACACTGCCTGTTTGCATGCTTAGTTAGTGTTTTACTGGGCACCATGAAGATATTAGCTAGTCTTTCACTGATAGATTTTTATTTTACATTATTTAATGTTGCATAAGCCTACACACTTTTCCAGATGAATGTTAATGTAATCTCTTCCTGCATGAAAAGGACTTGGCTTCAGTGCTTAAAAGAAAGGATGGCTACATTGTATATTTGTTTAAAAAATAGAAATCCTTGACATAGTCCACTCATCTACACAGATAACCTGACTGGAGATTGAAAGAGTCCTCCAAACACTTACGCAACTTTCCTGTACCGTCTGTTAGTCTATGAGCACCTGCCTTTAAAATAACCAAAAAAACCCAAGGGCAACCTGGCAGAAAAGGGAAAGTTAGTAAGTATGGGCAGAGCTTAGGGAAGTCTACAGTCTGTAGTGAGAGTGAGGCAGGTCTTTTAATGGGATGGAGAAAGGAGATGAACCAGGCAATGTGAAATCTAATATAACCTTTCGTGAGAACTGATGTATTTTCAGTTAACGGTTCTTAAGATTTTGGGGGGAAAGTCATGTAACGAAGCAAAACATCCCCACATCTTCTGTGATCAGTGGTAGTAAAGTCACAGATTCAGCCATCTGGAGATGAAGAAAACCAGGTGTGTTCCACTATTGCTTTAATCCCTTTTTTTTTTTTTTTGGTGAGATCTTTGTCACCAATGATTGTGGTACAGGAATGTTTGAGGATCTTTTCTCTAGTCAGCTCTGTACTGCCTTGAGCACAGTGGTAACGTGCTCTGAAGTACTTTGCCTAAGTACTAAGTTTAGCAAAGTTAAATGTGCCTTCAGCTGGGATAGCTGCAATGGTAAATCAGGTCAACGCCTGAGAAGAGGTGACAGAGTTGCAGGGAAAACAAAATGTCAGGGGGATTGGACTCCTTCCAACCTCTGCCATTTTGTGCTTCCTTGAACAAAACCAGCACTGGGTTACTAATGAAAGCAAAGCCTGCAACTTGGTTTCCTGTTTTTTCGCTAGGGCATTGCTAAGCAAAATTGCTACTGTGTGCCTGAAGAGTCAACGAACGTCTCCCATGCAGCAGGACTTGCAAACAGCCAAGCTGCATAGAGCATGGTATCATCTCTACAGCAGATGATAATGCCACAGCTCTGCAGGCAAAAAAAAAAATCAATCCAAGAGGCAGCCCCTAACCACCGAGTAACACAGGGCCTCTGGAAAACCTCTGTGTGGGTCAAATGCAAATGCACTTGTAGGAGACAAGGTGAGTCAAAAGCAGAGCAAGGGCTGCTGCAGAGCACTGTGACCATTTCAACCTCAGCAAGTTCTGAAATTCGAATTTGCTGCACTGTGATGGTGCCTCCTCCCCTCTGCAGCCTCTTGCCAAAAGGAACTGTAATTTTTTTTTTCATTGCCTTGGGTTGCAGCCAGGTAATTACCTTCAGGAAATTTTCATTTTGCTAAATGTTAATCTATAGAGAGTGACTGAGGAAGAGAAGGAAAAAAACCCACGAATTTGAAAACCACAAATTTAATAGCATGATAAACACCCATTTCCATTTAGAATCCTTCTAAAGGAAGCTCTAGGTGTGATCTTCAGGGAAATACTCAATTTCTGTTAAGTGCTTATCCACCAAAAGGCAAAGTACTCTCCTAGGATATACACAGTGTCCACGTATAGGATCCACCACGTTGAATTCTCTTCCTGACCTACCCAAAATGAGTTTTGAGCACCATTGGCCTACTCTAATAGTGCTGAGCATCAGATTGTTGCTTGTGACTTTCCAAGAATCAGAAAATAACATCTCTGCTGAAAAGGCTGTTTTTCCAAGCTGACTTTCAGATTTATTTTTATGTTGTCACTTTGTCTGTTTATTTATTTTCTGCATTCCATTAAAAATGGCATTTACAGGTCAAGGAGCATTTAAAAAATATTTCATTTGCAAAATTAAAAACAAACAAACAAAAAAAAACCCCTTCAAAACCAACATCAAAAAATTCTCTGCCTTTGTTGATTGTGCACTTTACCAAAGATTTACATTTTTCACATCTGTTGCCTTCTCGTTATAGTTTTTGTCTTGCATGTAAAATTGATACAAGATAAACATTCTGCCAATGACTGGAGTAAGGAAGCGTAGTAATAGCTCTGATTTTTCTTTTTTTCCCTTTTTTTCTTCTTTTTTTTTTCCAAAGCATACTAAAGCAACCTTTATTTTTATGATGTTACAATTAGTGGAGAGTTTGACATTATCACATTAACTGCTAATGTATAAGTGCGACACTAATGCACTAGAATTAAAACATTGTATAATGACCTTCCCTTGGTTCAGACGTTAAAGATACATTAATACTCTTTCTTGCAAATTGGACCTGATGTAATTTATTAATCAATAACTTGTTTGTGGTGTTTGTATGAATATCTGTGTTTATATTTCTGGAAAATTATTCTGTGTCTTTTGCACAGTAAAAGCCATCAATATCTTGGATGCACTTCTTTGGCTTTTATTTTCTTTAGAAAGATAGTAGCCAGAACCAGGAAACTCCAGTTTCTTTCCTTCTAGTTGTATTCATGTACTGGTGTTGGCCAGCTTAATCCAGAGTGTTGTGATTCAACATACATGTTTGTAAGATTTGTGTATTACCCACCTCACATGCACTACAGGAGTGCAAAGCAGTTGTTGCTGGGAGATGAGAACACAACCAGAGCAAAAGCTTTATTGGAGGCAGGGAGAGGGTTACATAGGGGAGGTTGTGCTCGTTGTTTTATTTTTATATCCTTTTTTAAGCTAGATGTTTTGAAGTAGGTAGGGCATGAGATGGCAGAAGTTACCTCCTGTATAATAGGTGCTGCTTTCTGCATCCCCCTTCTACATCTTGCGTGCATCGAGGTTTTAAAGCTTTAAAAAGCTAGCTCAGAGTTGAACAAAAAGACTGCTACAACAGCAATGGGCATGTTGAAGCACACTTGAAGATAACAGCTGTCAGGACACAGGAGATGAAAATGCAACCAAGTATACAGGCTACAGGAAAACTTGGCCTTGGGCATTTTTTGCTTTCACTTTAATAGTTGTAACCCTTTACACACCAGAAACAATTTTTAAATGGGAGAAGCAGAAAGGAGGAGAAAATCTGTGCGAGTTGTTACTGAAAACTTAAACAAGTAGCCAGTAATCAGCTGCTGGACCACCTATGTAAACCGCAGGCAATGCTGCTGTCAGAGAGCTTGTCTGTATCTGATTGTGAGCCATGTGTTTCCTCATGCAGGAACTATCACTGACCCACTTTTAATGTCTATAAAGCAAAGGCTCTCTTGTGTTAGTTTCATCCAGCGTCTCCAGTCTCATATTTTTCATTTTACCCAAGTATTACCAGGGCTGTAACTCTGACGCATTTTACATCAGCATCCCCATTGCAAAGTTAAATAAACAGCTCATGAGCCATATTTTGGGAAGTCTCCCCAAAGACCTCGCTCTCTAAAACGTGTAAGTACAAGTATGACTCGAGATTGGCAAAGAAGAATGGAAACTTTCAGTAGTTGTTGTCTCAAATCCACCTTGATTTGAGAGCAACCAAAAGTATTCTTTCCTGATGACTGCTCAGGGGCCCATGTGAAAGGAGTCGGTGGTATCAGTTACTGCAAGCAGGCAAACACATATTTGGCACATGTCTCAGCAAAGACCGATATACCTCCCAGCCAAGCTGAGGTAGGACAGCAGGACAGTGCTTGATTTGTGGCTAAAATCTGATCTGTGACCCAACAAGGCCTCTCTTCTCTGAGCCTGTTGCTTCTGTCCTTTTCACATGAATTAAATCTAGTTAAAACAAAATCAGCTATAAGCAGGCCTCTGCCAGCATCTGTTCCCATGTTTGTTGCCTGAAATAAAACCTAACTGTTACAGCCCTTCCTTGATATTTTCTTCTCACTCATCCAATTGTCTGCAGCCTTGATATGTAGAGCATAAATGCCAAGGCTGAAACGTGCATTAGATTAGAAGATGGCTCTTGACTGACCTATATAACAGTTCATTCATGAGATAATGTGACCTGGAGTCATGGAGACAGAAGTCAGTTGATTGAGCTGGGTTGGCTGTATACACTGCAAACTCTCCAGTGATTGAGGAATCGTCTAAAATTAGGCATATGCTGTAGGTTATTGAGAGCCTTTCAGACCCAGCTCTGTTTCAGTGGTATTTTTTTTATGAGATGGGCGTATAATTTGTCACATTGTAATCCTTTAATGCTTAACTTTATTAGCACAAAGTACTTAGGTATCAAATAAAATGAGCAATTAAGTGATTTATATTTAAGGTCTGCTCTCAGTTCAGGGCTTAGGTAGCCAGCCTCCCATGAAGTGGTGAGAGCCTGCACAGCTATTTACCACTTCCTTCGGTGAGTTACAAAATGGTGCTTTTGGAAAGATGAGCCTAGTTGTGTATGTAAATCCCAACTGACTACTACTGCACCACAAACTAATATGTGTATTTATATTAAGGTTTTTTTGTGTGTTCATAGTGAACTGCAGGATATTTTTCCTAGCTTTTGCCTGCTATAGACTCGTGAACTTGCAGCTGCAGGAGGAAAAAAAAAGAAGTAAGTTAACCAGAGCGAATGGTTTAAGCGTAACGATTAAGCGACACTTTCTGTATTGCTAAGCCACAAAGGAAGCTCAGACGAAGGTTGTAGGTCAGAAGGAAACCTTCAGGAGCATGCTCATGAAGTGAAGGCGGTTCAAGAGGGGCTGCAGCTGTCACTTCCAGATCTAAGGGGCTGTAAGGTATTTCAACGATTTTTTTATCCCGTCTTGTCTTAAAGATTCATTAACAGAATAATGCGAAATTACCTTCCGTCCTTTGGGGCATAAGTTCCTCTTTTTTTATCTATTTTTCCTTCTCTGTAAGCATGGTAGGAGAAGTCTGCAGCCTGTCACATAGAGTCCTTGGTTCCTCTCGGATGAAGCTGCTTTGGCGCTGTCAGACCCATGTCATGAGGAGGAAGAGGGGACATTTTGTAAAGGGAGTGTATGTGCTCTTCAAGAAATGTTTGGGGCACAGCATTATTGTTCTTAACCTTTTTTTTCCTATTAATAGGTGAATCTGGTGGGTTTTACACGAGCATTCGTAAAGCAGGTTGTGTGCTCTTTCACTCTCTGTCTCCACTGTGTGTGTTTGGTGCTTAACTCCATGCTGATGCAGATATGATTCTCTTTAAGGCAGGGTAAAGATAAATCAAAAAGCACAGAAGCTTGCTGTCAGTCTGTCCTGCAGGAGGATTCATGAAAGTCTTTTGCAAGTTTCTTAGTTTGCTTTGGAGGGTTGGTTTTTTTTTGCTCTAAGGGACTTCTCAGACAACAGTAAAAAAGTGAAAAATTAAATATTTTGTACATTTTGCAGTGCTTTCATACGACAAAGTGAAGCAATTGCTGGGTGGACTGGCGGAAGATAAACTTATTTTGGGGAGGAGTTTTTTTGTTTAGATAGCCCACTCTGACTGGAAGCTGAGGCCGAAATTGCACAGGGCCCAATTAGTGCCTTTTCCTGGTTCTGTTTGTTCTTGATTCTTTGCAAAGTCAGAGGTTTAATTAAGCAGAAATAGGGATGTAGAGTTAATGTTCATTATAACTAAAATTGAAACAGCTGTTTACCTTGCTGAAGCCTCGTGTGTTAACATCCATAAATCTCACCCTGAGGAGAGCTCGGAGGAACCATACCCTGTAAAACATGCCTTTCTGGATATCATGATATATCATTTTACATACTAATTTTTGTAATGTCTCCTAATCATATTAATTAACACATTAGGGTATCATTCTTATAGTCTACAGAAATTACTTCAATTAAAACTATTAACATGTTACCATGTTGTTACTACAACTCGCTCTGTTACTACTCAAAAACTACTGTAGCAAACCCAGATGTTTGAAATTAGCTTTAAATTGTTCCATTTGTGTTTTTCCTGTTAACCAATGGGTGAGGTCTCACTGTAAACTTCCTAAGTAATCTGTGTCTCACTGCTGGCATTTCTACAGTGAGAAAAGATGAGAGAGGCTGTGACTATCCCATGAGCTGAAGCTAGAAAGAGTGTCTTCATTAGTCTTTGTATGGCCTAGAAGGAGCATGACTGCTGTACAGGAACACATGGAGAGCTGTGTTGTAGGAGGAATGAAGGCAAGATGCATAACTGGCTTTAGTATTGAAGGTGGTTTTAGTCAAAGTCTTTGTACAGGTAAGATGGAATGTGCCCTCTTTAAAGGCAAAAATTTATTGTTAGTGTAACTAAAATCTTAATGATCTAATCAAAGAATTGTTCTTAGCCCAGATCTACATATTAAGGGAAAACAAAGAATACTCCTACAAGAGGGAAAAGGCTTCAGCAATACATTTTAAATTGCTGTACCTATGCTTCTGAGTATCTAGCCTTTCCTGAGATTGTTTTATTCACCCATACTCCTTGGATTGTGAGGCTGCTTGCTTTAATTTTTAGAGCTGAGGGGCAGTTACGGCAAGTTGTAAGTTACCAAAGGCTTCCTTGGGAGGGGTATATTGATAGTGGAGAGTTTCTTACTCTTTGACATGAGCATCATGATGATGACGATGATGTTTTCTTCCTCTTAGCTCCAGATTCTGCTTCTGACTACTTTTATGTTTTCTAATATGCTTTTACACCTTGATCTTTCTTCATTGGATTCAGCGCCACATTGCCCCTGGATTCAGTATGTTTGCAGTGTCTCAGATATGTCTGATACATTTTCTTTCTTATCCAAAACTGCAGGTCTGCATTTATTTAGCCAGCTACAGGCATTTTTTTACAGCCCTGAGGTCTTGAGTGTCACTCTGTGCCCTGCCTGGTATCAGCTTGTGCCTTCACTCCTCTGCACTGCATTGTGTGTTGCCTCTGAGGCCTCTGCTATGACACTATATCTGTGTTTCTCTGCACTGTCATTATTCTGGCATCATAAATATTTAATCCAACTCAGACTACTTGTTACTACTGTGTATAAAAATTACATCATTATATGAAGATAAGCGAAAGTAAAATAAATTAGGTAGCAGCCACCTGGTCATTAGGAAAATTGCTGCTAAAACAGCTAAAATGAAGCTCCAGGCTGGGCAGCTCAAGTACAGGCAAGTCTGATGTGCTTGGATCCTGAGGCTGTGCAGACTCAGCATGAAGTTCGTGGCCTACTACTGGCACCAGCAACACTGTTTACTGGGCTACACAGCTTGAATGAGATAGTTGTTTGGGTTGACCCATTTTGACTGAGGACTAAACTCAGTGACATGGGCTGTCCTTTCTGGTCTTAGGTTCCTAGCCACACCTTCAACTGTTGAAATAGAATCACACAGAATCAATCAGGCTGGAAAAGACCTTTGAGATCATCAAGTCCAACCTACTACCCAACATTATCTAATCAACTAAATCATGGCACCAAGCACCACATCCAATCTTAGAATCAGAGAATTAAACAGCTTGGAATAGACCTCCAAGATCATCCAGTCCAGCCTCTCACCCAGCCCTATCCAGTCAACTAGACCATGGCACTAAATGCTCATCCAGTCTTCCCTTGAATAGGAAGGGAACGCTTTACAGAACATATGTATATTGACATACTATTAGCAGAAGTTGAAGAGAGAACAAGAAACTTGATCTGAGGTAGGTAATTGCTGTCATTATTCTAAGCCGTGCATATTCTGTTCATCTTCATGACACTGCTGTGAAAAAGCTGTTACTCCCTTTACAAGTAGATGGTATCCTTGGACAACTGCAGGTAAATACTTTTATAGTCAATGGAGAGACATTGCTGCCTCCATTTCAGTCCACCCGAAGTATGAATTGCCCTCTGAAATGATTATTTCTCTTTGCAGACTAAATAGGAAATCCTGCACACATAGATTTAATAAATCTGAGCCAAAGAGATTAGAGATTTCTCTGCAGCAGACGACTTTCAGAGCCTGTGCTTTCACAGCTGTTACTAGTAACTAGCTTAGCTTAAATTTATTTTGTATATGGTTTATATAGGCAACTGCTGTAGTTTAGATTGTACTGTTATTATGACTCTAATGAGACATGTCCACAGGAAGTCTATGGCTAAGCATAGAATTCAATTCTCATATTTCAGATGAGAAGATAATGCCCTAATGAGTTCTTGTCCATGTAATGTGGTCAGCAGCACTACTCAATTCTTTTCAGTTTGACTCCACTTCAAACTGTTAAACCATCTGCTGCTGGCAGCTGAAAAGATGACAATATAATAAATTACTAGAAAAAGTTAAGATGCCTAACATCTGCTCTCCACTGAGCTCAAGCATCTTCCTTATATTGATGTTCTGTCATCTCTTGACAGAGCAGGAGAAGATGCCTGCTCTGAAGTTTGTGGAAATTCAAATCATTTGCAGCTGGACCTACATTCCAGGAATCCATCCTCTTGTGAATTTTAGGCCTAAACAGGGAGTAACAATAGATAAAGGAGAAGGCAAGGACAGCAGAACAAATAGCTTCTTAAAATACATTCAGAAGTTCCTGGCCTAGGTAAAGACTTGCATCTACTCATTCTTCATTATGATCCATGAAGAAGTGCTTAGTGATGACTAGAAAAAAATTACAAGGCACAAACAGAAATCACTACCTCTTCAGAGCCACATGACTATGTGCTGGAATTACGTTCTGCATAATGTTTTAATCAAGTAACAGTTTGCCTGGTAGTATGGACCACATTGGTTAGTGCAAACAGAATGCAAACGTATTTGAGATAAGATTATGCAGCTCTGAAGCTTTTGGTAGGCAGACACTGTTGAGAAAATAGACACATAATATTTACTTAGAACGTTCCTGGAGCCTCCTTTGGTGTTATTAGTCTGTCATGAAAATCTGCAAACACACACTTATCAAAAACTCACTGCAAAACATTAAACAGTTAGTGAAGTCAAATATAGAGAGGCGGATGCCATAGCAGAGCACGGTAATGGTTGAGCTGTGACTTAACAGCCAAGTGCAAACATAATTACATGAAAAAGTCCTGAACCAAACATAGGAGGTGTAACCTGCTCGGAATGCAGAGACAAACCTGCATCACATCATATTGCTTTAGTTACAGAATCAGTCAGGGTTGGAAGGGACCACAAGGATCATCTAGTTCCAACCCCCCTGCCATGCCCAGGGACACCCTACCCTAGATCAGGCTGACCAGAGCCTCATCCAGCCTGACCTTAAACACCTCCAGTCTCCCAAAAGTAGAACTGTAGGAGACAAAAGTCCAGAACTGACTCTAGGTTAAAAGATGTAACCCACAGATTTGCACAAAGTCAAGTGATTTGAGGTAAAAGACTTCTGGAATGCAAGGAAGCCTCCAAGCCTTGTGGAGGTTGATAAGGCACTAATTTGGGATAATTTCCTTGCCTTAACTAAACAACATAAGCTAATTTCTAACTTATTTTTCTAAGTTTGTTCTCCTCTTAAGACGTGATTTCTCTAAGCATAATAATTCTTCTATCTCTTAATTTCACATATATGCCACTGGCAGTGTTTTGTATTCGTAGACTCATAGAATCAACCAGGCTGGAAGAGACCTCTAAGATCATCCAGTCCAACCTAGCACCCAGCCCTATCCAGTCATCTAGACCAGGGCACTAAATGCCTCATCCAGTCTTTTCTTGAACACCTCCAGGGACGGTGACTCCACATCCCAAGTGAGGGAGGAGCACTCAGTTTAGATACCTTCATAGTAGATTTCATGTCATCTTAAGCCAGCTCAGTGAAATAACATTGGATCTGAATTCACCTTAAGCAGAAAGAATATCTTTATACATAAATATGAAATAACATAGTTATGATCAATAAAAGAATGCAAATGTAGTACTAGAGAGTGCAAATACCTGAATACTCCAGTAGTCATCACTATTAATAAACCAACTGAATTTGATCTTGGAGTGTCTTCTAGGCTGTATTCCTATGAGTCTGTTATACCACAGATGTCTCATCCATCCATCCATGAAAAAACTGTGCAGGTCCAGAATTATAAAATGATTCCTGCTGTTTTTCCTTGTACCAGTAGTGTTCATTGTTCACTCTGCTGCCTCTGCTTACCATGTTCTATCTCCTGATTAGACCTTGAGGTTGCTGGTCTGCATTCTCTAGGACCAGTGAGCGTTTCATGAGCTAGACCTAGTAGAAGGAGTAGTAAGCAAGCTATACTTTAACTTATGTGATTTAGCAAGTACCAACTATGATGTGATGATACATGAAATAAGTAGCCAGTAGGCTAGCAGCAAGAACCTAATAGAGAGCATCATGGTGATGGTTAAACAGAGAGCAATCACGGAGATTGCGTCCATCTGGGAACAGACACTTAGTTTTCTGTCATACTGTAACATCCTGGAGCAGTCCTGAGGGTTCACTCAGATGAGCTGGTCTGGTTTGTATGGACCAGTACTGTTTGGACAAGGTGTGGGAATGAAAGTTCATGTGCCTATGTGTGCTCCTTGCTGACATGTCTAAGCTAACGCAGAAATTGGAATTAAACCTGTAGCTGTTACCGTCACATCTCAGCATAGTGAAGAGCTGTGACTGACTGCTTGTAACAAGCTCTTTTTCCTTTTTAAAGGTATTATTTATAGTGTTATCTTTTAGAGGAAGGTGTGAGATTGGTGGTTTTGGCTGGGTAGCAAGGTCAGTATGTTTGTCTGCTACAGGATAGAGGTGATGTTTCTAATCAAGCTGGGTCTGAATGGACTTTGCAAGAAGTGTGAGGTGAGGTGAGGTTTCTAAACAACATAAAGGATTTCGTTCAAACCAGTCATTAATCAGTCATTAAAAAGCAATTGCAAATGCCATTACTTTCTGTCCATCTCTTGTGTTTCTCAAGCGTGCCCCCGAAAGCTTGACACTATTCTGCAGGTTTAGCAGTAATTTGAATGCAACAAATTGTACCTGCAAAGCACAGATGTTGAAAGCTGAAAAATCCGAAGGTGCCGTATGTTTCCTGTAATTGAAAGCAGGTGCCCTGAAGGAAGCAGAGATTCTGTTTCACTTTATGAAGTATCTAGTTGGCAGAGCAGGCAAAAAATACCCTCTAAAGCTTCATTCACTAGAACTCCATAAAACAGATTAAAACTGTTGTTTTATGATAGCTCTAAGAGGCTTCAAGAAGGAATCACTGAGGTTCTATTGTGTTGGGCACCATATAAAAAAGAAATTAAGACACAGATTATGGACCATTGAATAAATTGAACTGCATGTATTTGAAAAATGGAATTAAGAGGAAGACCATGATAACCTTGTTTTCCGAAGCACTAAAAATCAGGCCAAGCATCTCCTGTGCTTTGTGTCCATTCCACTCTGCCTTGCGATGGATTCTGTGTTCCAGGTCTGCAGTCCCACTTGTCCGGCTTCTGAATACTTCTATCGTTGCTTTGCTGAACACTCAGTCTAGAATCATAGAATGGTTTAGGTTGGAAGGGACCTCAAGAATCATCCAGTTCCAACCCCCTGCCCCTGGCAGAGACACCTCTCACTAGAACAGATTGCTCAAGGACTCATCCAGCCTGGCCTTGAACACCTCCAGGGAGGGAGCCTCCCTGGGCAACTTCTTCCAGTGTCTCACCACCCTCACTGGAAAGAACTTCTTCCTAACATCTAGTTTAAATCTCCCTTCTTCAAGTTTAAACCCATTACTCCTCGTCCTGTCATTACAAGACCTTGTAAATAGTCCCTCCTCAGCCTTTCTGTGGGTCCCCTTCAGCTACTATATACTATAAGGTCTCCTCAAAGCTTCTCCTTTCCAAGCTGAAGACCCCCAATAGGCTAGCAATTTGTCTTGTGGCTTGGTCATTGTATACAAAGAATTCAGGCCTAAAAAGTGAATAAAGGCTAAGAAAATTTATGCTTTTAAGAATGACTTTTGGGGAAGTCCATACTGTGAAACTTGCAGTATAAGTAGAAATGCCCAGTCTGCCCTAGCTGCAGTTCTACCTGCAGATTTCACAAGGCTTTAGGTAGGGCTTTTTATGTGTATTTGTGCCTCAGTTTACTTGCAGACAGTGGCAAAACCCTCAAAGGTCCTCTGAGAGTTATTCAGGTGACGTTTGTGAGGTTTTTTGCTTGGTTTGCGGTACTTTTGAAACACTTTAAGAGCTATTACCTCCTTAAATTTAGCTGAATTACATTAAAACTCAGCATAGACTGTGGGTGGAAGTAGTATGTGATGCTTAAAGACAGAAAACAAAATAATAGAAAAGGAAACCAAAACTTACTAATGCAGGCAGCCAGGTTTGTAGTGTTGCAGGTTTGAGCAAGCCAGGACTACTTCCCCTTCTATACTCTGTTTGGATAGCTGTAGCAAGTATAGAAAGAGGAATCAATTTTGATGAAAACATTTTTAAGCTCTTTCTCTAACAAAACAGATACTACCTGGCACAGAGTCATGGTACAGATATTTCACCATCCCTAAAATACTTTTGTCAAGTTTGAAAAGTGCTGACTGACCTGTGTGCACCAAGTGCAAAACTCTAGCTCTGAGTCTTCGATTGGCTTTTAAAGACTCTGTAGCACTTTCATGATACTTTTCTTCCTCTTTAGACTGCCCACAATTATTTTTTTCCTCTGTCAGTAGCAGGCAGACATTTTCCAGAAATTTTTCTTCTTTAGTCTATCAAACCACCTGAAAGAAAGAAGAAATGTCTTTTGTCCACATTGTGAGAGAGACCATTTATTTTGCTGAGGAAACTGAGAATTATGTTTACCACCTCCAAGAACAGACAGGAAAATTTGTTCTCCCAATAAGTGGAAGAAAAGGCCTGATTTTCAATAGATATTAGTCTGGGTTTCATTCTTTTTGACCATCTTATTTAACTGACTTAATATCAGATCTCAGTTCCAGCCGAAATTTTTGAAACTAGGAATTTAATGACTGTCCCCATCATTTCTCTCCACATAGCTTCCTGTACATGAAAGGTCAGTGTCAGTCAGACCTTACCATTTGGCATGAAGATGAATATAGAAGCTAAAGAGGATTTAAAAAATACATGATCTGGCATTTGAAACTGAAGTCTGGGAGACGAGTCCTGCTTTTGTTCCTTTATCTGCTAGTAACCTAGCACTTTGTCTCTCATGGGGTATGTTTACAGATGTAATAGTCTTTTTGTCCTAATTTATGGCAGTGGAGAAAGTTCTACTGAGTCAGATTTTAGGTAGGTAAAAGAAGTGTCTGGGCACTATTATCACCTCTCATAGAGGTGTCAATGTGCAGCAAGTGCATAAAATAGTGTTAATGCTCTCCATACCTTAAAGAACATGAAAGAGGAGTCCTTTTACCTAAAAATTCTTGACAGGGCCATCTGGTCCCCTTGTTTCTTATTGCTGACTGTAGAAGGAAGGGAAAGTGGCTGGGTTACTAATGTGGTACTGATGAGGTTTCTACAGCTTCACAGAGAGAGTGATTTGCCATTGGAAGGGGCTGCCCGGGGAGGTGGTGGAGTCGTTGTCCCTGGAGGTGTTCGAGCAAAGACTGGATAAGGCACTTAGTGCCATGGTCTAGTTGACTGGATAGGGCTGGGTGCTCGGTTGGACTGGATGATCTTGGAGGTCTCTTCCAACCTGCTTGATTCTATGATTCTGTGAAATCTGTCTGAGCATTAGTGCCTTAATTTTTCCATTTGTGAGACACTGATTATGTTTCGCAGTGATATCGTGATCCTTACTACTTCTGTGTTCAAGATGTCTGGAGAAGGAAGGCAAAGTTAAAAGACAAGGTGGTATTCTGATCAGTGTGGTGTTTACTCTAAAACCTGCAAATGTGCAGCCTGAGAGTGTAACACAGACATATATGTGGACATCTGCTGCATGAAGGTGCAGCACAGAAAAATAGATTAGCACTAGATGTGTTATCTGCAGTGATGTCTTCAGGTGTTGTTCTTAGACATCTCTGGAAAGCAGTGAAATGTTTCCAGTCAGTCTTGGAAATACCCATTTAAATGCACACAGCAAATCTGTATGTAGCATGACGTATGTAGCGTTTAAAGCCAGGCTGGATGAGGCCTTGAGCAGCCTGCTCTAGTGGGAGATGTCCCTGCCTATTGGAGCTGGATGATCCTTGAGGTCCGTTCCGACCTGAACCGTTCTATGATTCTATGATTCATTAGGCATCGTTAAGCAGTCATCAGACAACAGTTAGCCAGCCTGCAGAATCGACTAGTAAAGTTGTTCTTGCAAATATTATAACAAACTACATATCTCTGAACTTCAGAGCTTTGTATGAAATGAAGCCTGTCCAATGAAGCCACATCTTTGTGTCATTCATTTGTCTTTCTGTGGAATCACACAGATTCTGACACGTATGAGCCTTTTATGCTTCCAGTGCAATGTGTTTTACATTTTTCTTTGTCCATCTTGTGAGATATGTGGCCTCATCATAGGATTTGAATTGTAGTGAAAGTGTTAAAAAAGTCAAATAGATCAAGTATTATGGTGATTAGATTTTGGGAAAATCTTCATAAGAGTATTTTAAAATAATTCTTTTTTACTTTATTGACTCCTAGTCAGTCTCCTTAGAGATGATCTGGAAGTTTGAGTTGTTCACTGATGGTTCTTGGGCTTTGAAGCACATCATTATATAGATATTCTGTCGGTGTCTGACCACTTTAACTGTTTTTTAAAGTGCTTGAAATGTGGAGTTGAACCTTGCAAATCCAACTGGCCAGCAGCTGCAAGTTAGTAGCTTTTACCCTACATTGTTGATAATTTAGCCTTCCAAATTGTGTGCACGTGAAGCAGTTCAAGACTACAGATTTAGTGTTTCTTTTTGAGATTTTTCTTTGTCTGCAGGAAATTTCTCCTATGGAAGCAGAACTGTAGGGTCTGTAAAGGTTGGCCTCGTTGGTGTTCACAGATCCCTCACTGAATACCAAATTAACACTTCCTTAGGAGCTGCTAGAACAATCTGTGTCTTCAGCCGCTGTGGCACTACATTCTGGATGACTCTTACTTTCATATTGCTATTTTTATTCCTAATGTGTAGGAACTTTTCCCATCAAATGTGCATTACCTTGTTTTAGTTTTCTCTTTCATGGGTTTGTCATGTATATATAATATCAGTTCTTCTAGAATAACTTTCCTGTATTTAATGTCTGAATTGAGTTTGTGATTTGATATACTGTGTTGGTTTGAGGCTAATTGGAATATTTTAATGAGAGAGAGAGATCATTAGTTGTGAAGAGAAAACTGTGATTAAGTCCATATCATTAATTGGTTTACTGAAAGGGATAAAAAGCCAAAATGTAAATAATTTATCCCTCTTTGCTCTGGGATGCTTCTCCATTTTGCTTCCTCTTTGCTCTGATCCAATATCTTCCACTAACCTTGATGAACCAAGTCAACTCTGTTGAATATTTGTCTGCCTGGGAAGGAAGATAGAATGAGAGAGAGGCTTTGAGTCCCTTCTGGGCAGTTTCCTTCGTCCAGGAGTGAATTTTGATTTTTGTATTATTTCTAATTTGTATATAATTGTAAATATTTGTAAATACATTGTATATATATGCTGGAGAAGAGGAGGCTCAGGGGTGACCTTATTGCTGTCTACAACTACCTGAGGGGTGGTTGTGGCCAGGGGGAGGTTGCTCTCTTCTCTCAGGTGGCCAGCGCCAGAATGAGAGGACACAGCCTCAGGCTGCGCCAGGGGAAATTTAGGCTCGAGGTGAGGAGAAAGTTCTTCACTGAGAGAGTCATTGGACACTGGAATGGGCTGCCCAGGGAGGTGGTGGAGTCGCTGTCCCTGGACCTGTTCAAGGCAAGATTGGACATGGCACTTGGTGCCATGGTCTAGCCTTGAGCTCTGTGGTGAAGGGTTGGACTTGATGATCTGTGAGGTCTCTTCCAACCCTGATGATACTATGATACTACGAAATATAGCTTTATCTTCCAGGCTGTCTGAGCTGGTCTGGTAAATTTTAACTAGTGAGGGGAGAGGTTCTAATCTACCACATATGCAAAGAGTTTTCTCTTCTATTTTCAAGTATGGAGAAATCAAGGATCTACATTCTTAGGATGCTGAGGTTATCAGGCTCTAGAAAGTGTCCATCACTCATTCCTACATCCAGTATGTTGTCATATGCAGACAGCAAAACTCTCAATCCCTTCTTGCTGCAAATTGTCATTTGTAGCAAAGTGGGGCAGGTTTTCTGGGTGAAATGTCAGATGATCTGGTGATGCTTAGCCTCCACAAGGAAGTTGTTCTTTGCTAGTAGGAGGCTCATAATTTCTCAAAACCAAAAGACTTTGATACTCTCTATCCAGTCACATAAAACTGAGCTGCTGCTGCAGTGCTTGAGAGAAGGTTATGCTGCCCCTGGAAAAATAATTTGCTTTTTTTCATACTCTCTGTTATTTGTTTCATCCCTTCATGATGTGATGGCTTTCTGTTGTCACTTCTCATTTTTTGTATGGTATTACTAGGTGCTCCTACTGCTCTTAGTAATAAGATCATGTGATAACTCAGAAGATCTCTGGTTCAACCAACTGCTCAGACTGGTGAGGTCAGACCAGGTTGCTCAAGGCTTGATACAATTGGGTCTTGAAAACCTGCTAAGATGGAAATTGCATAGCAGTTCTGGATGTTCTGTTCCAATGGCTGACTGTCCTCACGGGGAAAATATTTTCCCTTCCATTCAGTAAAATTCTTTTCTTTTCTGTATATTGCTTGTTGTTTTCCCACCATTGCACCATGCAAGGAAGTTGGTATCATTCAGCCTGGAGAAGCCTCAGAGGAGCCTTTGTGTACTTATGGAACGGTATTAAGAAGTCAGGGCCAAGCTCATAAAATGGTACAGGAATATCTACAAATTTATCAATGAAGCTTGGTGTGGATTTGTTTGCCCTTTGAGAAGTCTTTGGGAGAACACATTTTAAAGAAACCTGATAATTTTTACTGATAGCTTTTGCCACTTGGCCATGTGTGTGAACTTAAGGGATTGTGGTTCTCCTATCAGTGTTTGACTTAATTTATCTGTGATATTTTGCCTGTCTTGTGGCTGAAGCTGTATGTCTTGCCTTAGTCGTTTGACCTTCCAGAATCCATTGTCAGTCTGCTAATAGATGCAGTGAGCCTTGATTTGCTGCAGGTTTTATCAGCAGATAGAGCAAGTTCTCCTCTTGGTTGCTAACACTCAGCTATGCAAAAAAAGGGATGGTTGTCTCAGTTTTTGCATGTTGGAATTTCTTTTCCACTAGCTGCCTCTTGTTAATTTACTGCCTGAAGTTATACAAGTTACTGCTACAAATGGTTAACACTTCAGGAAATGGGGAAATTGGTTGTTGTTCAGACAGTACCTATCAGTCTGGCTAGCAAGTATGTACAACAACGTGCCTCATTTTAAGGCAGAGTAGCACCCAAAGGCAAAGACTTGCATGAGAGTTTTCTAGCCATTTAGTAACACATTCTCTTTTATTTTTTTTTTTCAATTCTTTTCTTTTTAAACAGTGCCAATAAATACACATCTATTTGAGTTTGGGTTTTTTAGAGAAAAAAAAAACAACCAAACAGCAACAACAAAAACCTGCAACACATTCAGTACTCGGTACTATGTGATTATGTCCTTGTTATGTATCTCTAGGTTTTTGCCTTTTTTGTCCTTAATGTTAAGAGAGAAGTAAAAGCAGATTGCTAGTCAGAAATTACTCTAGAAATTTGTATTTCTAAATCTCATGCTACCTTATCGCCCCAGCATGGCAAATAGAATAGAATGAACCAGGTTGGAAGAGAACTCCAAGATCATCCAGTCCAACCTAGCACCCAGCCCTATCCACTCAACTAGGCCATGGCACTAAGTGCCTCATCCAGGCTTCTCTTGAACACCTCCAGGGACGGTGACTCCACCACCTCCCTGGGCAGCCCATTCCAATGCCAGTCACTCTCTCTGGCAAGAACTTCCTCCTAACATCCAGCCTAGACCTCCTCTGGCACAACTTGAGACTGTGTCCCCTCGTTCTGTTGCTGGTTGTCTGGGAGAAGAGACCAACCCCCACCTGGCTACAACCTCCCTTCAGGTAGTCGTAGCCTGCAATGAGGTCGCCCCTGAGCCTCCTCTTCTCCAGGCTAAACAACCCCAGCCCCCTCAGCCTCTCCTCATAGGGTTTGTGTTACAGGCCCTAGCTGAAACAAACGTCTGCTTTATTTTTATTTCTGATCAGGAGCAAAACCAATGCATGCATTTGTTTAGTGAAAAGAATATCCTTTGCAGTCCTTTCAAAGGTTTTGTTGCATTTCTCATTTTGGGCTGTTTCTTACTATTGCTAATATTACTTGCAGTGCCTCCAAAGCATGCCTGAGGATTTCATAAAAACACAACTTCTCATCCAAACCCAAGTTTATCTCCTGAATCTGTAGAGTTATGAAAGTAAGGAGTGGGCAATAGAGAAAGGGGAGGATTTGAGGTTTTATGGGAAATTGTTTTCCCAGTGAGACGGAGTATTTCTGTTCCAGGAGCAATGCTTAGTAGGCAGACGATGATGCTTTTTAGCTTAAGATATGACTAAAAAAAAAAAAAGAGGATTATTTTTTTTTTTTTCTTTTAAAGCTCTTAAAACTTTAATACTAGCTGTGTAAAAGCATGTGAACAGCTTCACAGGACCAGAATAACTGTCCATCGAAACCCGGTAGCCTGTCTTCCTCATATGAAATGTATAAGTAAAATTAAGCATGATAATGGTGACAGTGCTCAAGGATTTTTTTTTCCCCTTCTAAGTTCTCTCAGATGTTTTCAAACTATAAAACTGACTTCTGAACCTGAAATTTCACCTACGTATTTGTCATAAATAGCTTTTGGTGGATTTCTTTTTCACTGGGGAAGAATCCTTCCAGGACCTCTCACACTGCTGTTTTGAGAGGGAAGAGCTCAGTATATTTTCATGGTAGCACTGTTTGCTGCTAAATTATTATATCTTCCTGTACATTGATAGTGCTGAGCTATTAGCATCATCCCACACGTTCTGTGTTTATGCCAGCATGGTCAATCAGAAAAACATCTGTCTGGGAGGCAAAAATGTGGTTTCATGTGTGGATGCATAAACATGAAAACTCTGCACCTTCTGATTTGAACTCGCATCAGGAAGCACAGGAGAGACCTGTGAACAGCTGTGGTCGGGAACTGGCCCTTGTGCGGATCCCGTGTGTGAAGGTTGGAAAGGATGAGATGTCTGTCCACATCAGTGTTAATGAAGAAGAAAACTGGTGGAGCAACTGCTTCCTCCAAGAGTAGAGCTACAGACATTGTGACACCACAATTCACACATGCTGTGCATTTCATTAGCATTCATGAACAACTTTGTCATTAATTTAGGTCAGTGTTGCATTGCTTGAATGTAATATTCAGCACAGGGAATATTTAAGGTAACATTGATCCTTCCCATCTGACTTATTTATTTATTTGTTTCCAATTACTTTCCTTTTTTTTATTCATTTTTAAAGATTTTTATCTTGTCCAGTCAGGATGAATGGTTTGTGGTAAAGCATGGCAGCTCCTGGTCAGGGTTGATGAAGAGAAACTATGAGCAGGGAAAAGATTACTTAAAATAAGTGAGTCTCTCTCTCCCTGAACATTTTTGCATTCAGAGATGTGTGGCTACCTAAACTTGGCAGAACACGCTGAGCTTTTAGTAAATAAATTAATAGGCTGAGGGGTCACAGTGATCCTCCTGTCGATACTGTGGCGTTTTCTGGCAGCTGACACCTTTGCAGAAAAGCAGGAATGTCAGCTGAGGAAAGCAGCTTTAGCATCTTGACGGAGGCATGTTATAATGCCATCTTTAGACAGGTTTAGAACTTAAACAGAATTCCTGTGCTTCTTAAGAAATTAGTGGAGTTTTTCAGGTCTTGATTTGAAAGGAGGATAAACCCAGGTCTTCCAGAGTTGTCTACACAGCCTTTCAGGAAAACTCGGGGCCTGTCACTCAGTTCTGCTTAGAGTAAGATGGAAACAGAAGTCCCTCTCCTCCTGAATCCCCTCCCACTTCAGTATTTTAGACATGAAAAAAAAAAAAAGGCATTATATTGCAAAACAAAGTTCATCAGAAGCCTGACAGATAAGAAATCTTAGAGCCAGTGCAGATGCTGTACAAGCAGCAGAGTTGTAAGTATTTAGCAACATCACAGTAGCCTCGATCCACATTTGCAATTAATACACGTCTGTGTTTGCATTTGTTATAGGACTCTTGACAGCACCAACATAACAAGAAAAACGAACAACCTGAGTAATAAATCTCTGGAGGCATTCAGCAAGTGCCATAGGGCTCATTAATCTTGATTATTCCCCATAATAGATAACTTCACAAATCATCTATTCTTCCCAATCATGCACGTAAGGATAATGTATATATAATAGCCTCCCGTACTGTAAAACTCCAACTAGAATTTCATTTTAAAAATATAAGTCTTGGCAAAGGCAAGACAAATATTTATAGAAAAAGGATGTGTATGAATAACAATCAACTGGACTGAAACAAGTGGGGCTGAGACTGGTGGAAAAAGTGGTGACATCTTTTCTGGGTTTTGGGTTAGGCTGCATGTCTTTCCCTCCCCCTGCCTTTTCTCCCCCGTTATGATGTCTCTATTTGAATCAAGGAATTCATTTATTTATAGCCTGAAGTAGATGGGATTTTCTTCCTGAGAGTTTTGGCCAGGGAGATAAAAGGACTCTGCAGCTGCAGCCTTCATGCATGATCTTTAAGGAAAGTAGACAGGGGAAAAGAGGAGCACTTGAGAAGTACCCTGAATTCCAAACCATTCAGTATTTATAATTTATATTAATGATTTCTTCTTTTCTCCTCCCAAAGCATTCCTTTGGAAAGCACTCAAATTTGTCAAAGAAAAGCACAGTTCTGATCTGATGTGGTCTTTACCTGATTATCAGATTTTCTCAGCTAGACCTTAAGTATGCCAGTGCAGTGTAAGAGATCTGTGGAAGATGTCATATTTACAGTAAGCTTGTCTAAGAGCCTTTCAGTAAGAACAGAGGTGCTCTAATACCTGTAGCTGACGCCGGATACGGGCTGTAGAAACCAAACACTATAGTTAGTCTTAGAGCTAATTGTGCATACAAAAGTAGATATAGGAGACATTAACTTTTACAAATATATAAAATATTCTGGGTGTCATAGCATTGAAAAAGGACAGGCAAGCAGAGTGAGGAGCAGAATAAGAGAACTTATTTTTTCCGTAGAAGTGGACCAATACCTTTCATATCTTTGTAATTGTGGTGACCTTAACCTGATGCTTAAAGTAAGTTCTGCTGATTGAAGTTTCAGAAGTGTAAAGCTGCGTTGAAAGATGATCCTTCCTCAGATGCATTACAAAGCACAAGATTTGATTGCCCTCATCTTTGCCTGCATTGGCTGCTTTTCTTTGCCCTCCCTCTCTCAGTGTGTCCAAAACCTCTCAAAACCCCAGGATTTTGACCTGTGACCTGAGGCATTAAAATAGTAGTTTTGTGTGAGTGGGAAGGATTTGTAAGAGTAACAGCTGAACTTCTTTAAGGAAGTTTTCCTCTTCTTGTTCGCTCTGCCTCCTCCACTCCTTGTAACAGGTACTCAGGAATTAATTTAATAGAAAATACAACATGTATCATTATTTCAACATTAAAATAGTAACAACCTTGAAATTTGGATCTACTCCTTTTTCCAAGAATTACTGTGCATATCACAGGATCACAGGACATTAGAGGTTGGAAGGGACCCAAGGAGATCGAGTCCAACCTCCTTGCCAGAGCGGGACAATACTATCTAACACTAAAGCAATTACTAAAGCAATTCTGCTCCTTTATTCTTTTGCATATGTGTGCATTGCTGTGTCTATCCTATATCACAGTCCATTAGTAGACTGCATTGCTCGTGTGTCTCTGTTCCTAAATACATACACACTAATCGTATCCATGAGGACAATACCTTCTGACACAGAGGTGACGAATGGGTCTTATCTCTAAGAAGTTCTCAAAAGGGAAAAAAAAAAAAAATTGAAAAAGAATCACCATCTTGAAAGTTTTATAAGATGGATTCAGGATCCTGTAGATTTGGCTTTTGTGTTTTTAACCCATTTTTCTTCAGACTTCTGCAAAGCGCTTCCTAAGACAATGTCAAACAGTAGTGCGTTTTGGCTGGAAATTATTCTTTGATACCAGCACAGTCTGGTAGTCTGAAGCATAGTTTTGGAAACAGGATAAATGAGTTGTATTCCAAGATGTCTGAAAAAAATCAGATAACTCCCTTAATCTCTCGTGGCTTTACTTTACCGTCTTTGCAAAATGTTCCACAGTGTTCTGATGAAAAGAATTATTTTGAGTTCAAAGTGTTACTCTTAATGAAAGAAAGAACTTGCTTATTCTTGAAAAAATACATTATGTAAACATCAAAGGGCTGCTTGTACTGCGTTAGCATGTCATAAGGTTCTCCTTTGTCTCCGTGATGTTTTCTCATTCACTTCCCTGTGAAAAAGAATACACTGGGATTCATAGTAGATGAACGTGCTTTAGTGGTGACCTGGCAGTGCTAACGGTTGAACCTGATAGTGTCTTCCAAGCAAAATGATTCTGTTATTTATTCTATCTGGGTGCTGTGTGACACAACTCCATCAATGTTCATGTGTTTAGTAGAACTAAGTAGAGTTTGCCGTTGGCTATAATTTACGGTGGATGCAAAGTGATGTGCAGTTGCTTGTAATAATTTTACTTCTGCTGCCCTTCCTGGTTGATTCTTCCAAAGATCCAGGAGTCACTGCTGGAGTGCAGACTGAGTTTTACAGTTCAGATTGTGATCGAGTGCATTACTGCCTCGTTTCCATGCTTGTACTTGTCTTTAGATAATGCCACTTGCAATCACATCAAAAAAAGAGAGTATTGACATACTTTTTGGAGCAGATTATCAAAATGTATGGACTGTTTCTTTTGAAATTAATGCAGAAGCCTTTTTTCCGGCAGTGATTGATACTAGCTGGCCACCAACAAAAACAAAGAGGTTAAGAAAGTGGAAAATGTGGTATGTTCTTAAATGAGTTATCACATATTTTAATATTTGTCATGCTTGTTGAAATTTTCTACCTCTGGCTAGTCTCAGTCACATGAACTGTGGGGGCATTCATTAACAGTACTTATCTTCTGGAGCAACTGCTATGCATAGTGAAGCCCTGCTTCCTGAGGAACAGACAGACACAGTCTGCTGATGGGAAATAGAGAAGGATATTTTTGTGTGCTCTTGCTTCAGTGTGAGGCCTTTGCTCTTGTCTTACTAAACTGCTTCTGTCTTGACACATGGGTCTCGTATCTTTCCTCTGTCCTGTCCATCTAAGAAGGGGAGTGGTAGAGTAGCTTTGGTGGGCATCTGGCCCCCAGGCCTGACCATGACACTAGGCTTAACACTGCCAGTCTTAAAGTAGCAGAGAATAGAGTTAAGCAGGTGCAAAATATGAATATGGGGATATCTTTGCACCTCTTTGGTAATGGAGAGAGGACAGCACTGTATTAAGACATTTTGAGATTAATTACACAAATTCTCACAAGGAGAAACTAATCTCCCTCCAGGTCTTGTTAAAATGGGACTGTAAATACAAGTAAATAAGTGGCCAGGGTGATGCTGAAGGGCACATTTCCATCTTTCAAGGTAACATCTAGAAATTATGAAGAGGTAGCACTTAACAACCCTTCCAGTTTCTATCCCCTTCTACCTGAGAAAACATCTCCATAAGCACTTTGCCAATGCTCTTCTGCTTGTGCTGTTGAGCTCAAGTGACCAAAAAGCTGTTCCCAGTGTAAAGAGAAAAATACATTAGCTTGTTTATTTTTAAGTTGTTTGGAAACTTGACAAGTGAAAGCAGCTCTAAATGACATCCAGATTCAAAAGGCGTTGCTCTGAGTATCTGAAATAGAAGTTATAGTTGTGATAGACTCCCAGTGCTCACATCTCCAGAGCTTGAAAGATGAGAAACATATGTTTAAACTCAGATACTCAATTTAGAGATAAATTCATACAGGCTTTCAATCTCCAGACTAGGACCTCTCTTATGGGGGGGAGGAAAAAGAGTATGTAATGCTGTTTCCATTATAAGTACAGACTAATTTTCTCAAAAAGACTCTTTAGTACAGAGCAAACAAGTAAGTTTGGTACTAAAAACGTTCTCAGTGCTTCATTGCCTTGGGTTTACAATATCATTTACACGTCAAATTATATTTCATCTTATGATTTAGTAATGCCAGAAGAATAGATCTAATTCTGTGTCTCATGATACCCTTAAAGATGGAAGATTGCTTTCCATGGAGTGTAAAACTCAATTTGTAGTCATGTGTATAAAACATGACTTTATGGCAGATTAGCTTGCTGTAGATTTAGTTCTCTCTGACAGTGAACTGAAAAATATTAGCATTTCACTGAACACAATATTAATGGCAAGAAGAGAGTATTATTGTACATAGAAAGTAGAATGGGATTTTTGAAAGTAGAACCAATAAGCAAAAGAAAATGCATTTAGAGTTTTGTTAGGACTTCGGATAGAGGTGGTTTAACTTTTTTTTTTCTTTTCCTTTTCTCTCTATTTTTTTTTCTCTGAGTCATTAAAAAAAAAAAAACAAGCAAGCAAAACAAACAAGCAAAAAAAAACCAAAACCAGAAATATGTTTGCAGTTATCAGAATGACCTCCCAATGGTTTTAAAGAAAATATCAATTAATAATATTAGAAGATGCCTGGTAGCAAATTTGAATGTTTTAACTTAAAGACTTAAAGTTTTGCAGATGCCTTGCATAGTGGTCAGATAGGTTGGTTGTTTTTCCTGGTGGACAGATAAGGTGAAGCTGAAGAGCAGAGTCTTTATTTCTATGCAATTCGTTGTTTATCAAGCTGTGATAGTGTTGGCAGTTGGCTGAAGCAGGTGAACATCACCACCCTTGGCGTGCTGAGTATTTGCATTACAAATGGGCCCGAGTCAATTAGCGTACCACTAAGACCATTACATCAGGGTGTTGCACTGAGGGGTTTAGTGGAAGAGATGGAAGAAGGAAAGAGAATGAGAAGGAAACCGTGCTGACGCTACGATTAAGTGGTGATTGAGAGGCGAATGTTTTCTGGAGGGTGCTTCATGCTATTCAGTATCCTGCACTTGAATTTTTGCAGCCTATCTTGTATGTATCTGCCAGAGTGATCCCACATGTTTATACCCAGCTTGCTTTTATAATGTGACTGACAATAATGCAATTCTTTCTGCCTAACTGAAAGCTAATATATTCAAGATACAAATGATATATGAGGGTGGAGAAAGCACTGCAACAATTTAGCTGCAGTTGTGGAAAGGTTTCCGGTGCTTCTGTTTTAGCTGAAGACTTGTTAGTTATTAATTGTGTTCATTTTAATTCCTCAGAAATTCAAATAAAGGTGTGTAAAAACAGCATAATTATGCTTTGATATTTCTGCAGAAGTAATAAAAGAATTTGATCTACTTTTAATCTTTCAAGATAATCATCATACCTATCCTTATTCCTATAGTTATCCTTTTTCTCACTCAGTTCTCTTTGAACAAGTAATGAAGGTCTACCTGCTTTCTTGAGTCAGGCACAAACTCTTGTTTCTTTTAAAATACCCTTCAACGTGATTGCTCTTCCTTTGTTTTGGTTAAGGAACACATTCAAAATTGCAAATGATGTGCTAAATTGTTCCATTCTCTACAGAATATTTTCCACACTTTCCAAAGGTTGAAAATGATGACAGTGTGCTCCCTCTTAATTATGCACACTTATATTAATTTATACTGTCACTATTTTTATTTAATTTTTAGCTGCAGCTTACACTGTGTTGGGACTCTGACCCACAAATATGCATGCAGTTAATTTTTCGTAGTGGAACTGGTTTTGTTGCTATTGCTTTTTACAATCTGTATTGAACTCATGTTGCAACATATACTGCATACAATAATAAGCACTTTCTGTGGGGTGAAGCTTGATCTATAGTTGGAAGGGGTGAAAAGGGAAACTGCTTGCAGTCTCCTGACATTGAGTAGGTGTAACTGGTTTGTAAATGGCTGGCTGGGGAAAAAAAGGTGGGTACTTGGCAAGACAAGGGCAAAAATGGATGTCAAAACCACGTTGCTAGTGATACTTGAGCTTCCCCACAGAAACCAGCTGCTGTGGTGGTGGAGCCTCAGATGGGTGAAGCAATTTGTAGTGAGTTGGAGGGGTAGACAACAGGGGCATACAACTGCTTCCCAAGCTCTCCTGCTGCAAAGCTTATTTTACAGACTATTACAAAAAGCTATTTTAATCTGTAGAAGATGGAATATGACATTCTTTAATCTCATGTTTGTGTCCTTGTTTTTGGTGGTAGTGTCGGAGGTTAAGTGGGTTTACTTGCTGAGCGTGACAAAGTAATGTGTGAGTTTGACCCTAAAATTTTAGCTTTAAAATGGTTGCTTACTTGTCAGCCAGTGACAAAATTTTGTTTACCTTTGCAACGAGGCAGAAATCAAGGAGGCAGAGGATCCTTTGTGGTGTGACTTCCTTCCTTTGTCTGTGCATGTCACAGGCAGAGGTGGAGAGCACACACAGTTAAAGACTTGAAAAATGAAAGAAACTTCTTGTACAGTCTGGCTTTTAAGCTGTACACAGTTGAGTACATGCTCCACTTGACCCGTCACTCAGGTTTCAGTGCTCACAAGTGCATCATGGGCCTGTGGTCATGGTCTGGCTTGGTGACCCAAATCCAGCAGATACCATCACAGCCTTCAAAACCAACCTATTTGATGGTGTCTTTCGTGG
Organism: Tricholaema leucomelas; assembly: GCA_013400475.1. Classification (NCBI taxonomy): domain Eukaryota; kingdom Metazoa; phylum Chordata; class Aves; order Piciformes; family Lybiidae; genus Tricholaema lacrymosa; species Tricholaema leucomelas. The sequence goes on from WAAF01018279.1 coordinate 164,092, forward strand.
CTGGGGTTTGTCACTTATGTCCTCATGATCTGCACAACTTCTCCCTTTGTACGTTCCCAGCTATAAAGCAGCAGTGTCTGCTGTGGCAGTGGTAAAAATGGGGCCAAAAAAGATGTGTTTGCTATAAAAACTCCAAGGGGATAAAGGCTTAACATCCTAGCTTTGATGGGACTGTAATAATACCATTTGTTAACTCTCTCAAGAAAAATCTTTACTGAAATAAGTATTGATGTTTATGTTGAACAGACAAGGACAAATACTGCAGGTTTCCTGTGGTTCATCTGACTTACTGACATGCCAAAACAGCCAAAGCCCACACTAGTAAATAGTAAGGTACTCTTCAAAAATATGTCTTACTCCATTGTGATAGCAACCTCTTAAGCTTTGGTTTATAGAAAATTATCTGTCATAGAATCATAGAATGGTTTTGGTTAGAAGGGACCTCAAGGATCATCCAGCTCCAACCCCCCGCCATAGGCAGGGACACCTCCCACTAGAGCAGGTTGCCCACTTAATATTGATACTTAATATGTTTCTCTGTGTTGCATAGTTTACGAAAGAATGTCTTCAGTTTATGGACTGTGGTACAGGAAAAGAGAAGGTTTCTGTGTGTACCCAGAGCCAGGAAAACACCCTTAGCCACACAGTCCTATTAATAACAGCTTAGATGTCGTTACTGCATGGTGCAAATTAGATCTGACTGTGAAGCACAGCAGAAGTTTTGTCTTTGCATGCAAGGATCAGTGTTTTTGCTTGCAAGTATTTAGAGATTCATGACCTGTGCATTTCTGAGGGCTCTCAACATGTCTGACACAAGCACCTTTTCTCCTAAGAGTTAATGAAATTTTGGCATTTTTGTTAAGCACCTACAAATCCTTGAGGTCCTAAAGGTTATTTGGAGGAATTACAAGAGGCATTCCAAATACTTTAAAAAAAAAAAAAGGAGAGGAAGAAAAAATATACAGGCTTTAAATAGTTAATGAATGCACTTAGTTTACCTAAACAGTGTTTTTATACATCTTTGCAAATATGACATTAATTAAGGAAAATAACTAAAGCTGAAGTGCCACAGAATGTTAATCCTCAGCATCAGTAATTAGCTGTGGATGAGATTTTTTTTCTTTTTTTTTTGAATGTTTCCAGTTTGTATCATTTTGTTTTGGAAGAAACATGAATATGTGGCTTGAATTATCAAGAAATGAAATGAGACCTGAACAAAAAAAAAAAAACAACCAAACTTGTGAAAAGTGAATGGACATATCTATGCTATTCCAGTGAGCCTTTGCCTGTCTGTGGCTGTACTAATTCTGTGATGGAAGATGAAGTCACAGTGACCCTGAGACAGGATAGCAGGTCCAGGCAGGTGACTCTGCCCTTCTATTCCACTGTGGTGAGATCTCGCCTGCAGTGCTGTGTCCAGCTCTGGAGTCCTCAGTACAGGAAAGACATTGACCTGCTGGAGTAGATCCAGAAGAGGCCACAAACTTCTCTGATGAAGACAGTCTGAGAGTGTTCAGCATGGAGATGAGAATGCTCTGGAAAGACCTTATTGCAGCTTTTCAGTACTTACAGGAGCCTATAGAAAGATGAGAACAATCTCTTTAGCATGGCCTTGCCTAGAGTAAGAAGTGATAGTTTTAAACTAAAAGAGGGAAAATATGGATTAGGATGACATTTATTTACATTGAGGGTGATGAAACACTGAAGAGTTTGCCCAGAGAGGTGGTAGATGTCTCATCCCTAGAAATATTCAGGGTCATGTGTGATTTGCTATTGGAATGGGCTGCCCAGGGAGGTGGTTGAATCACTGTCCCCAAAGATGTTCAAAAAAAGAGTAGATGAGGCACTTAGTACCATGGTCTAGTTGATTGGACAGGGCTGAGTGATAGGTTGGACTGGATGATCTTGGAGTTCTCTTCCAACCTGGTTGAGTCTATGATTCTATGTTGAATGGGGATTTGGGCAACCTGATCCAACCTAATCTAGCTGACGGTGTCCTTGCTCCTGGGAGGGGTGGACTAAATCTTTAAGGTCCATTCCCACCCAAACCATTCTGTAATTCTGTGGTTCCCTTCCCCATTCACTCTGTCTTCCATGCCCAGGCACGCAGTGTGCTGTGTCCTTTTTGCTTAGCACCCAGGAGAAAGGGCTTTGTTCAGCCTGGATGATAATGTTGCATCCTTGTGTTTGCGAATCGCCACTGAGACCAGGTAGAGCAAAGAGCTACTTGGTCATTAATTTGATTGTGTTTTTAACAAACCAGTAAAGGCAGCTCTTTGAATCTATCCCTCCTGCACATCCTGATAATTGTTCTGTTTATCTGTACAATTTTACTCGCCACAGTGGGCAGTGGAAGGGCTGTCTGTATTGTTTGTCTTCTTAAGTTGTTAAATGAAATGACTTGGAAGATTCAGGAAATTAATTTTTGTATTCTAGATATATGGGGAAGAAAGAAAGCTTTGAAGTGGTGATGTCAGTGTAGCTACTCTGAAATTCATGAATCAGCCTTCACAAGCTTTTCAGAGGCTTTAAAAGTGAGAATTTTTTTTAAATACTTGCATCCTTTTTAGTTACTTATTGACATCTGAACCTTAACAATTCATGTCACTCCAAGCTTTATTAAATGCCCGTTTTTGTATGAAAATAAAAGTCAAGGTACCCATATAAATAGGATTTAAAAAAATCTGAACTCTTAAAATAAAATAGGGTATTATTCATAGAATCATAGAATCATAGAATGGTTTAGGTTGGAAGGGACCTCAAGGATCATCCAGCTCCAACCCCCTGCCATAGGCAGGGACACCTCCTACTAGAGCAGGCTGCTCAAGGCCTCATCCAGCCTGGCCTTAAACACTTCCAGGGAGGAAGCATCCACAACCTCCCTGGGCAACCTGTTCCAGTGCCTTACCACCCTCACTGTAAAGAACTTCCTCCTAACATCCAGTTGGAATCTCCCCTCTTCCAGCTTAAACCCATTCCCCCTCATCCTAACATTACTAGACCGTGTAAAGAGTCCCTCCCCAGCTTTCCTGTAGGCTCCCTTCAGATACTGGAAAGCCACTCTAAGGTCTCCTCGAAGCCTTCTCTTCTCCAGGCTGCAGAGCCCCAACTCTCTCAGCCTGTCCTCATAGCAGAGCTGCTGCAGCCCTCTGATCATCTTCGTGGCTCTCCTCTGGACTCGCTCCAGCAGTTCCATGTCCTTCTTGTATTGGGGGCTCCAGAACTGCACACAGTACTCCAGGTGGGGTCTGAGGAGAGCAGAGTAAAGGGGGAGAATCCCCTCCCTTGCCCTGCTGCCCACACTTCTCTTGATGCAGCCCAGCACACGGTTGGCTGTCTGGGCTGCATGTGCACACTGCCGTATTATCAGACTCCTATTAAATTAGTCATAATACTCAGTGTTACCTATTATTTTCTCTCTTTTTTTTAGGATGATTAATTTAACAACTACTACTGAAATAGCCATAAACAACTTAATAAACCTAGTAAAACTTCAGAAGCTTCTTTATTATGCATTCAGATAGGATTCTCAGCCTCTCGAGTCCTACTCTACACCCTCAAATGCTACTGCTAAGTAGTGCCATTAGATCAGCAATGCAAGGACACTGTTGTCATTTATGGAGATTGTAAAACAGGGACAAGACTCTAGTTTGGATTCAGCTTGAGAGAAATGTTTCCAAAATAAATGCAAGAGGAAATAAAGAATGATCTCTGGTATCTCTGGATACCAAAATGTTCTCTTTGTCCTGTTGATGTGTTGATAACATCTCTGCCTTTCCTATGTTAATCTTGAATCTGCGTTAGCAAATGTTCGTAAATATTAATCTTCCCGAGTAGAGAACAGTCAGAATTGTGCCTAAAGATTGGGTTTGCCTTACTGGAAACACTAATTTTCTGTTGATTGATTCTGCAAAGATTTAACAAGTTTTGTTAGTTGAGGGTGTTTAAGACAAAAAAAGTTATTACAGTCAAATACTTTTTATTACATGCTTATGAAGAAAGAGTCATTTGAAAATAGTGTTTTGAGGTATTTAATAGAAAAAAAATACTTTGTGTGAGCTCTGGAGATTTGGGCATTAAAGAAATCCCATCAGTTGAAACACCTTATGCAGGATCTAGCATATTTTGCCCATATTTGTCGTGACATGTATATTCACAGGTAGTAGCTCAAGCTGCATGACAGCTAGGTGAAATGTGAGCCTGTGCTGTTTTGCTTAGGTGAAAAATTGTGAAGCTGTGAGCTTATGATTTCATGGTTATTTGAATGTACAGATATAGGCGTATCATTCATAGTCAAGAATCATCATCTTTGCTGTAGAGGTATGCAAGAACTGTACAGAAAGTGACCTCTAATTTGAGAAGAGTCTTCTTTGGGGACTGTGGACAGAGATTACTGATGAAGAACAAGTGGGCAATCTAGTGTACTGCTTCTGAGAAGTCAGTTCGTGATTCCTGCCTGACTCCTATAATGTTGCTTTACATTTTTCAGAGATTTTCAGTGATGCAGCTGGAAAACAGAATCTGTAATCAGTGAGTGCATTGCTTTTCTGTTTCTAAATAAGAAGGTTGGGAATTGTGGAGTTCTTCATCCGTTTAGTTGAGAAAGTAGATTTTTCAGAGGCAGCTGCAGAGGAGTACTCGTCCCTCAGACAGACCCCTCCTTTGCTTATGTTCTGCACAGTGACAAACTGATTAAGAGCAATGTATTAGCAAGAAAATAAAGCTACCTAGAGTAGACAGAGAAGAGAAAAAATATTAGGCTCCTGTGTGAATGTCCTTCTATCAGTGGTTGTGCTCCAGTAATTAAATTCTGACAAACAGATGAACAAACAATCTCCAGGGGTAATGAGGCTCAGTCAATGAACCACAAGTGTTCAGAAGTACTAACAATGAGAGAAAATACAATTCAAACCCCTGCACATGTGTTACTCAAAAAACGTTGAGAACTAATTAAAAGGATTTCTGTTTTCCTCTCCATGCTTTGCATTTAGAAATGGCCTTTCAGAGTATATTCTCTGCATTCCAGTACTCCAGGATTCATAAATATTAGCATTAGAATCATAGAATCATAGAATGGTTTAGGTTGGAAGGGACCTCAAGGATCATCCAGCTCCAACCCCCCGCCATAGGCAGGGACACTTCCCACTAGAGCAGGCTGCNCATGTCCTTCTTGTATTGGGGGCTCCAGAACTGCACACAGTACTCCAGGTGGGGTCTGAGGAGAGCAGAGTAAAGGGGGAGAATCCCCTCCCTTGCCCTGCTGCCCACACTTCTCTTGATGCAGCCCAGGACACGGTTGGCTGTGTGGGCTGCATGTGCACACTGCCGGCTCATGTTGAGCTTCTCGTCGACCCAGACTCCCAGGTCCTTTTCCCCAGAGCTGCTCTCCAGTCATTCACCACCCAGCCTGTATCTGTGCCTGGGATTGCTCCGACCCAGGTGCAGGACCTTACACTTGGCCTTGTTAAACGTCATGAAATTGGCCTGGGCCCACCTCTCCAGCCTGTCCAGGTCCCTCTGGATGGCATCCCTGCCTTCCAGCAAGTCAGCTGCGCCACACAGCTTGGTGTCATTAGAGGGTAGGTTTTAAGCTCTTTTATGGGAAAATAGAAATGTAACAAATTCTATGCTTCTCTTAACCAAAAGTTAGCACCAGCATTATTTGCTTCTTTCAACAGACTTGAAAACCTGTAATCAGAGCAGTGAAATCCTTCAGATGCACTGCGCTCACCCTTTGCTTAGGGTGCATGAAATGCAGACTCACGAACATCTGGTTGTAGAAGTTGAATACAGTTCCTTCCAACCTGCTTGGTGATAGCGTATTTCACAGGCCGAAATGTGTCTTTTCTGCTCTTCAAGAAAAATGATAACATATGGCATCACCTTAACTGTGCAATAAAGGAACTCACATTGGTCATGTCTGGATAAAAGTGCTTTGTGTCATGTGATATAAATACCCAGATTTTTTAAATGTCCTTTTCTTAGCACCTGTCCTTGCCCTGTCAGAATTGATTTTTTTTTTCTCTTTGAAGTATTGTTTCTTAGTTCTTCAAAATATTTTTTTCCAGCAAAAAATGATTGGCAAAGCAACCATTTCATATGACAAGTATGGATGGGAAGTTGACAGTAAAATAGAATATCAGGTTTCCCTTTTGCTGGTGCTGTTGGGCTGAGAGTGTTAATCCCATCAATAATGGCAGTCACATTAGTTTTATTGATGTTTTGTAATCTGTCTTTCCTTTTCACTACAATCTGCTCTTGGTTAGTGACCTGCCACATGTGACTTGGTATCTAATTGCTGCATGTGTTTCTTTTTTTCATTTAAAATTGTGCTTCTAGGGATCAGGTGAAGTATCTTGGTGAACACTGTCAACTGGTTAGTTGTAAGTTACTTCTTCCTCAGTGGATTCTGTATTTGAATTATATTCATCAGGGTGCAGTTTGGCTGTTTTAAATTATGTAGATCATCAGATGCTGTTGTTTTCAGCTGTTTCAGAGGAACAGACCTTTTGGAGAGATTCAGTCATGTATCCATAGCCACATAATATTCATTTTGGTTTGGAGTGGACCAACTGTTAGAATTGTGGCAGGAAAGTCCTGATGACCCAAAAAACAAGAGGTGAACTGAAGATGATTTGCAAATGTTAAATGTGGTTCTGACATTCAAGTCTGAAAAAGAGAAAAGTTTGCATCTGAGGTTTCGTTTCTCTCTCTAAGCAGAGTAATTTGAAAGTGAGGGGAGGCTGTGTGAAAGTGAGTTCCATGCACACTGGTATGGAATTTGTACTGAACAGCATAACTGGGTAAAGAAGGGGTTTGGTCTTCCTTGTTTTGTTTCAAAATCTTTATCTGTAACAAAATGACGTGTTTATCTTCCTTGGTGGAAGACTGAAAAGTTTCTGTTAGTCCTATTGAAGATGCAGCTGCACCTTAGGACCTTTTGTCTGCATATCTTCATTGGAGTGGTGCTGTCTTTGGCAGAAACAAAGGGCTGAATGGCTGTATGGTCAACACATTGATATTTCCTCTACTGGCATCCAAAGATAGGAGACAGATTAGAATAGAAAACTTAAGAATTTGTTTTTCAAATTAGATGTTTTTTTCTTAAGCTCTGTATTAGTCTTTTTTATTTTTTTAAGGAGAAGAGGGTGAAAAAAGCTTATTTTTATAGCTAAGCCAATGAAGTTTTTGGCATTTAGGTAATACTTGCTAATGAGATGGGCTTGTATACTGATGTGGTCATTGATAGTGGTGTTATTTTATGTCTAGAGTATAGTGATATCCCTGATCTTAGGTTTAAGTACTGTGTCTCTACGATGAGAGATGAATACACTGAAAGGCCAGAAACTGAATCAGTAAGGCACCACAGGTTTCAAAACTGCAGAACACATTTCAGAATCTACAGTTCATTGATCCAGTCACTTAAAATTTCATTTTACCTTTAGGCTTTCTACATCATGGAACATTGCTATAAAATGAATTTTTCTGTGTAACTGGTGATAATGGCCTAAAATCCAGCACATTTAATTAGTACATTTTAATGAAACCTTACATTTTAAAAGAGAGAACTTCAGTAGGTTGTAAACTCGGCAGTAGATATCTTTGGAGTAAACTGAAGTAAGTATAGTTGTGTGAAATCGTAATTCAGCCATGTAAAAATCATTCTTTAATTAGTTTTTAGGATAGTAGTTGCTGTTGTAGTGTTCACACAAAATTCTCAAACCCTTCATTAAATGTTAAGTAAGCCTCAAAATTTCCTTTAAGCAGTTCTGTAGTCATTTTTCACATTCTTGTGCAGCAGCACAGGGAAGTGAAGTAATTTTCTTTCTGCAAGAGCCAGAAATAGAACCAAGATGCCCCCAGCCAGCAACCCTCTTACTGACTCTTTACCTTCATCCATTAAAACACAATTGCCTTTTTTTTCTGTGTTTATTCTAAATGTCTTGAGGTTTTTTCTGAACCATTTGCTGTCTAGAGATTATATTAACTAGCACACAGTATACATAGGAGCAGATATTTTGTGGTTTGCAGTGCGCTACTTCCCTTTTCTTTATTTGAACCTATTTCCTTCTTACTTTGCCCCCTTTTCTGCTTCTCCTTTCCCCAAAATAAGTTTCTAAGCATAAATAAGGTCTGTGAGTGTTGTCCTTTTGACTTATGTGCAGCAATGCCCTAAAATTGGTATTTTAATTTCACAGACTTAATTAAAAAGAAAGTGTTTTCATGACTTCTTCCTCCTTTGAAGGAAATCTCCTAACCTTACACCTCTTTATCTTGTCTTGGAGGAAGCAGCCCTGGCATCTTGCTATCTGAAGCCTATATATACTAATGCTGCACACACAATTTTTGACAGCTAGAGAAGAATTTCATCTATCACCGAGAAGTTATTTGTACAATTGGGTGCCTCCATCCTACGTGTCTGTGCATGTAGCCACGTGGGTACACACTCTTTTGCCCTCTCATCCTCCCACTGCATTCTTGCCTTGAAGAGCTCTCTCTAAGAAATTAAGTCTCTTTATATATCCAGCTCTAGTCAATCCCACTGTCATTAAACTCATGTTGTGGGATGCCTAAATGTACTAACTTGTGTACAGCATGCTGCTTCTACAGCATTAAGCACTCCCCATTTGTGTGGTGGGGCTTTTTTTCTGTCTTGGAGCCATAGCCAAGAAAGAAAAACTTCCCTCCCACAGCACAAGAGCAAAGCATTGTTTCCTCTTTGCCTGAAATTATTTTTCTTGAGATAGTCCTACAGGGACCAAAGCCATTTTGCCATTACCCCTTAGTGCTGCTTTATGTGGGATTTATAATGAAATTGCTTTGACAATTTGGATAATGATGCAGCAATGCCATAGTTGATGAAACATTTTTGGGTAGAACAGTTTCCTTTGGGAGACATCAAATTTTGTATTAAAATTGTGGTCCTAGCATAATACACTGGAACTGTAAATAATGACAATTAAAAGAAAACAAAGCAGCCTTTGATTGTGTTACTTCAGTGTCTCTCACCTGTTTTAGGTTTTAATAGTTCTTAAAGCAAGGTTGAAAAGGGCTCTGGATCAGTAAAATGCACAGAGGTAAAGGCTTCTATCTCTGCTAATCAAATAATCAAGGAATTACCTTGTTTGTATTAGTTTCAAGGTTTACAGAAAACTGCCATTCATGAAATGTCACTTTCACTAAGCCAAGTCTATGAGCTCAGTGAGACAGCTTTCTATGAGCCTAGCAGAGGACAGAGTTCTGTTGTGTGTTTTAAATAATGTTCCTCAAATCCCTAGCTTGAAACATGTTCCCTAAGATAATAATGTGGTTTATAACATCTCTCTCTATATTTTTTTTTATTGTCCATCTGATTTTTTTTTTTTTAATTTAAAAATCTCAGAACATTTAACTTCAGTTAGTTTAGTAATGAACAGTCCCACAGAGCACTTAATGTAGATCAGAGAATTGCATTTTATGACTTCTGGAATATGGTTTCATTCATTTGTAGATCCAAAGGACCTAATGAAAGCAGGTTGGCCTTCCTATTTCAAATCTAGCAACAGGAGGAGTGAAATTCAGAGAGCTCAAGTGCCTCAGCCAAGACCATAAAGCAAGCCAGAGACCTGATCCATATATGCTATGGATGTTAAACCTCCTCAGAGTACTCCAGAGCGAAATGTCTGTCTCTTTCAATTGCAAACCCATGACTGTTTATGTGGATGGATTTTTGTCATGCTAATTTGCACTTAAATGCTGTAAGGTAAAGCAGTTAGATCAATTGCTAACAAAAATTATTCTTCTGAGGAAATTTTTTACAGCTGAGCTGTGTGTTCCTGGAAAGGGAAACCGAACCCTTGAAAGCAAAGCTCCACAGCCCTAGAGAGCTCCTTGACAGCACTGCATTGGGTGGATTTTCTACTAATCAGAGTAGTTTTGCTGTGCATGCTTTAAAGAACCTGAATTTCAGCTGTAGCTCTGACACTTGTAAAAGAGATGTTCAGTTAAAACGTGACATTACAGCAAACAGATATGTTAAAAATTGTACTTAAAGGTTAATATAATAAAAGTGTAGTTCATGTGAGAGTGATAGAAATATTGATCATAAAAATAAGTAGTGGCCCAGAAATTCAGCTCAAAATGGGTGAAAAAAAACCCAGTTGATATATGAAGAATTTGAGTTGTGACACTAAGATCAATGGCTGTATTTTCACCCAGTGAAGCATGAGAGCTTCAGATAAGGGCAGTTAGTCAGTGAAATACTGACTGACATACCCTTTTACTGTTGGCTTTTGGTCTCCAATATTGATCTCCCCTGTCACTGCCAACAAAGTATACCGAGGCTGTATTTATGTTCGGATAATGTTGTGCTCAGTGTTTTATGAATGATTTGTAAAACATCAGGGTACATAAGGAGTTAAGTCTATCCTCTGCACTCATTTAGTTGATTGCATCTTTTATATTGCTGCAAACCGCTTTAAACTTCTGCCAATTGGTCAGAAAACAGATGATGTGCTATAATCCATGCAGATTCTTTAAGTCTGAGTACTCCCCATTCCTCTGCTGAGAAATGTTGGGCTGTAAACAACAATTATGTAACACAGTCAAACTTTGACTGCCAATGGTGGGAACATTACGTGTGTAAAGAAGGTGGTAACCAAACTGGGTGAAGAGTAGATCTTTAGGAGGAAGGCCATTATTTCTTCTGTCAATTTGGTGGAGCTGGAAGAGTTAAATTAGAGCTTTTGGAAATAGTAGTGATACTAAAGTAAAACTTGTCTACTCTGTGACATACATCAAAAAGTCTTGATGTTTTCTTTCCCTTGACATGTTTCTGCTGGCTCTTCCTGAAAGTTATGTGTGGTTCTGCTCTTGTAAAATTAACAGTTCGAACTTGAATAAGAAAGGCTGAGAGAATTATGTGCTTAGATGCTAAGTGTGGTGGCTTTCAGCTTTGCTTCAGCAACCTTGGTCAGACTGAGGGTCAAGCTCTTGCTCCATTGCAATCAGGAACTACTGCATGTTAGGAGTTAGTCACTGGCTGCTTCAAAGGATTAATCTAGATTGAGCTACTCATCTCTAAACAGAACAATTTTTCTGCCTTTATCAAATCATCATTTACAGTTTCATTCAGGTTCATTTTTCTCATGTTTGGTCATGGCTACAGCATCTCTTATTTTATTGTAGCTGGCAGACATTACATGGTTTCTATTGTAGCCTGGCAAACCTTGACCTTCAAGGGAAGAAGAGACAAGGAAAGAAGGATGACTCTACCTATGCAGTGTCTAGTGACTTCTGGAGAAATAGTTAGTTAGATAAAGTTGAGTTTTGTCATTTACCCAAGGCAGTTTATGTCAGTCTTAGCCTGTGACCTCTCATTCAAGTTTATTTGCTTTCTTATAGCCAAATAACTTTCTCAGATAATCCTAGCCAGCAGAGGACACATCACAAGAATGAGTAATGAATTTAGAGGCCGGAGAGATAGGAGAAATGTCAGGAGCAAACTGGGAAATTGCATCAGGTTTTAAGAAAAATGAGTGGTTATCATACCAGTCATTTAGGAACATAACAGTTGAGACAAAGTATTTACAGGCAATATTCTGTACCAGAAGTAAATAACACTGTATCATCACTTAATCCAACTCTGACAAATCCCATACTGATAATGACGCAGCGGTTAAACCTCTGAGAACTGCTAACCAGACAGGTGGAAGCTTGATCTTATTTCTAGCTGTCTTTGCCTTAAATTTTGTTTTCCACACTCTCTAACTCTTTGTGCTTAACACCAGATAGTACCATCACTAGTGGTGAATTTGTGATGAGAGTGTCTACCTACAAAACTGCATGTAAGGACTGACTTGATATTTCTCTGATGGGATATTTGAAGTTGTGACAGTATTTCACCATCTTTAGGACTCCAGGTTTATACTGTATATGGCAATTCCAAAGACGTTGGTAGTCCCAAAAACATGGCCATCTTATTTTTCTTTTGAAAAGTGATTAGCATTTTATCAGAGTTAGGAAGCACACTTGAGGTGAGGTACAGATGTGCATGCAGTACTACTGGGATTCTGAGATTGGATTATTGCACCGCTAGTCAATATGGGTTTTCTTAGGGTTACAGAAGGTAGCATGACCATCTCTAAGGTCAAAACTGGTGAATGAATACGGTCACAAAATGTAATACAGCATATTGTAGAGAAGAAGCATTCCTAGACATTGGATGAAACCAGCTGATGTTCTTTTTGCATTCTTACCTCAAGAATGGGGATAAGGTTAAAATTAGCAATGATAACAATTTACTAAGGCTTTTACTGTTACCATTACAAATGAGTGTGGAGTTAGACCTGTTATGTCTTCTGGATCATAAGCAATTCTTAACACGTTGAGATTTAACTTTTCCTGAAACAAGGAAATTATTTATTCATCTTATCAGTTGCTTCCTAAAAGATAAGGAGTTTTTCTGAAATGAACTTTAAAGATGAGACCTTTTCAAACTTTTTAGTTCAGTCAATCAGCTTTGATTTCAAATCATCAAATTGCTTACATGTGGCTGAGCAAAACCAAGCACCTGCAAAATATATCTGCTGATGGCAGCTGATAGACACAAAGTGGGTTCAGTACTGAGCTAGTGCTTTGATATGAGCTCAAGTAAATCAAAAGCTGCTGGATGTTTAAAGCAAGCATTCTCAAAACCCTGAATTTTATATTAAAGCCCCCATGTTTTATAAGAATATATATTAAATCCTGTTTTGTTTGTTTTTCCTTAAATGACATAAGAAAACAAGATAGAACAAAAACCAAAAGGAGATATAAACCAAGCTCCACTTTTCTCCATGAGTCTTGTCGGCCAAGTCCTTTCAGTACACCGAGTAGCTCCCTGGGTCACTAGAAATTTTGCAGAATCCTTTTGGTTCTCAGTGTGTCTTTCCATCATAAGTGTGGGCTGCTCTTCCCAGTTGTCCTGTGCTGTCCCTCTTGTCCCTTGCAGTGACTGTCATGCTCTTGCCACAATGGCTAGATGCATCTCTCCCAAGCATGCTCTTTTTCATGCAGGGAGCTTCATCTCTCTGTTTGCGGGAACACAGCAGTAGCCTGAGAGCAAAGATGTAGCCTGTTGCAGACATTAAACACTCCTCTGCATGGGGAATTGGCCTCTTTGGCTTCTTGAATGTGTCAGGTGCTTTTGTTCAGCTACAGTGCAACCTGCAAGTACTCTGCAGCCAGCGGTCATCCTTTGGCTTGACTTTTCTTTTTCTTTCTTCTTGAGTGAGATTTTAAGAGTTTTAAGCCATCTGCAAAGCCTGTAAGTCATCATGAAGCCTGTTACCACAGACAGAAAGTTTTTTAAGAAGCACTTCTCATTTTCAGTGACAGAAAAGGGGAACAAGAGAGTGTTTATGGGGCTTCAGTGTATTCATCTTTTTTTTTTTGCAATTAAGGGTCCTTTGTGAGTGTTTTCTTCAATGCTGTTTAAAGATCTGATGCAGAAGGTCTGCCTTAGACTTTGTTTCATTCTCCCTCAGTCCATCTCTGTCACGATTTACAAAAAACAACAAAGATGGTCAAGGGTGAATGAAACCAGGCATCTAAAAAGAAAACAGACACAGCACACTTCAGTAGCACTTTACCATGATATGATCAAACAAGCACACACACCACTACTGACATTAATGTGATGACAATTTAAGAGCATTAATGAGCTGTATCAGCATCTTCATCAGCCTGCAGGAAAAAAAAAAAAAAGGCAAAAGCAAATATTAATAGAGCATGGTACTGGCTGACTTCTTTTCCTGTTTCACTTTGACAAGCTTTGTGTCCTGCCCACTGTAACTGATTGTCTTACCAGCTCCGCTTCAGCTCTTCCTTAAATGCTGCACTAAAAGGAATGATGTTATTAAGCGTTTCCAGGGTTTAAGGGTTGCTTTCAGTATCTAAGATAGATTAAGCTAGCACTGTAACCAAGTCTGACAACTTTTTATTTCATTTTATTATTTGCTTTTATTTTATATCACTCTAATATGTTTGGATGACTGTGATTTTAGAGGGTGTTTGTATTGTCGTAACTTAGAACGTGGGTCCTGATGTAAATATATTTCCATGCATACACATATGTAATATATGTTTGTATATGTATTTATGTGCATAAACATAGGATACACAGTACTCCATATCTCCCCTTCTAAATAGAATCTGTAGATACCTTCTTGAGTTCAGAACCCATCATTTCTATTCTCCTAGGCATTGTAAAATTCATTAAGCTGAGTAAAATGGCAAATTATTTGCGGCTGTTGAAGGACATAGAAGCATGCTTGTTTGATTTTCGGGCTCTGTCTATGTTGCTTTCTGAGCAATGTTGCCTCTTATTAGAAGGGTCGTGATTTCAAAAGACTAATAAAGCTAGTCATATTATCTGTGTGTATTAGAGTGTAGCTAAAAGCCTTTGTTCATTCTGACTGCAAGGGAGCTGACTTAATGCCCTGTTTTGCAAGTGTTCTCTAGCTGCCACTTACTCCAGTAGTTTTCCCTTGCAAAGACCAGTTTTATCCATCCCATGGGCTGTTCAAGAGAGTTTGCAGTAATGTCTTTGGAGGTTTTGCTATCCTGTGACATGTCTAATGAAACAACAGGTTATTTGCTAGTGCAGAAAGCTGAAGAGTATATTGTCTGCGTATCAGTTTAAGAGAACAGCACTAGTTGTACATTGGAGTTTGATAGATGGGGGTATCTGTGCAAATTAGCTCTCAATGTATTTAGAGTGCAGAATCATGCATAAAATTGTAGAATCACAGAATGGTTTGAGTGGGAAAGAATCTTTCAAAGGTCATCTACTCCAGCCCCTCTGTAATAGAGTGGTTATCAAGGTTTATGCTTTAGAGCAGGCTGCTCAGGGAGGTGGTGGAATCACCATCCCTAGAGGTATTTAAAAGATGTGTAGATGCAGTGCCTAAGGACATGTTTTAGTGGTCGTGGCTTAGCAGTAGTGGGGAGATTGTGAGCTCTAGGTGAGCAGATGGACTTGATGTTCTCAAAGGGCTCTTCCAACCCAGCTGCAATGACCATGAACATCTTCAGCCAGATCAAATAGCTCAGAATATCATCCATCCTGACCTTCAGTGCTTCCAGAGATGGGCCTTCAACGAGCTCTCTGAGAAACCTGTCCCAGTATTTCATCACCCGCATTGTACAAATTTTCTTCCTTACATCGAGTCCAAATCTCTCCTCTTTTTGTTTAAAGCCATCAGCTTCTGTTCTGTCACAACAGGTCTTGGTAAAAGGTCTGCCCTAATCTTTCTTATAGATTCTTTCTTGCAGATACTGAAAGGCCTCAATAGGGCCATTTTGGAGCTTTCTTTCCCCAGGCTGTACAACTCCAACTCTCAGCTTTTGTTTATAAGAGAAGTGTTCCAGTCCTCTCTGATAATTTTTGTAGTTCCCTGCCACTGGACCCACTCCCAACAAATTCATGTCCTTATGCCGATGGCTCTAAAGCTGGATGCTGTACTCCAGGTGGGGTCTCACCAGAGTGGAGTGGCAGAATCACTCCCCTTGACCTGTTGGCCATGCTTCTTGTGATGCAGCCCAGGATACAGTTGGCCTTCATGAGTTTGTTTTTTGTATCTTGTGCTCTTTTATTGCAATTACAGATATGTCATATAATTTCTGTGAGGGTTTGGAGAATGAAGCTCAAAAAGCTGAACTTCAAAAGAGCCTACCAGTTGATGGTTTGCATTTAGGCATCTAAATAAGCAATCTACTATTGCAAACCATTTGGCATCTAGCAGACTCAACTGATATTGTTGGGATTGTTTGTGGTGAATGCTTCTGATAACCTGACTGCATCTTTCAGATGGCTAGCTGGGAGCTGAACACGTTTGATTTAGCTTTTCTGTGTGTGCTTATCACCACTGAAAATCCATTCCAAGATCTCCTCTCCTTCAAATGCAGCTTGTCGGTCCACATACCAGGCAGGCTTCTAGGCTTTGCACGTCATCCTGCTCACCATCAGTCTGCTCAGTTAGTCCTTGCCCAGTAGCTGACAGCAGAGACTAAAGGTGAAAATATGCTGAGAACGTCACTTCCTCCTTCCCCATAAACTAAGCAATGCTAAGTATTAGCAGCTGGCAAGTAATCTATCATTTATCCTAGGTCTGAAACCTATAAATAGTCAGATCATTGTCACTTACAATAAGCCTTTGTCCCAGAAGCTATTTATGGCATGCACCTTGTCTCTGCAGAGTTTTCTAGGACTGCCAGAAGCAAAGTTGATCCACCAGTGGCAGAGTCTGGCAGAACTGGCAGCAATTACCTCTTCTCCTATGAATATTGCTCAATCTGGTCAAATTTTGAAACCTGTGGGGTGATTATAAATCCACATGAGTGTAAGAGAGCAAGATTTGGCCTCATGTCTTTATCACTGACTACAAAAAGAAAACAAAACAGTTCAATAACTGGCAAAATTTTTCTGAAAGTCTTTTAGGTAGGGAAATAAAAAGAATCCCCAAATCTTTACTGCCCTTCAAGGGAAAGGAAGGAAATGTGCTTTTTATTTTAAATATTTCATTGGATTCCTGTTTGCTGTCTGGGAAACAGGGAATGCCACAGTCCAAAACTGAACACACTCACTGGAGATGAGTTGTAATGAAAAGGTACACGGACAGAGTGTTGGTGGTTATAGGGCTATTAAGAGAGTTAGCAGACCCAGATTAATTTCCCTCCTCTGCCACGGATCTACCTTATTACCTTGGTCAGGTCACTCAGTCTGTAGAAGGAGAAATTATGTTTTTCCTTCCTCAAAGAGTAATGTCAGGGTAAATTAACTGTGCTTATGAGTTACCCTAATACTGCCTCTAACAAAGGCCATTTCGTTATGAATGCGTGCAAATACTTCAGGGGTGTAAGCAGCATAGCAAAACTAGTAACATCAAAGAAAACTTAGAGCAGATATTTTCACTGCATTTTTTAATGGATGATGTTTCAGTTCATGAAGCCCCTAAATGCACTGGAATCCTTCATTTTGCCCTAGGAGGATTATGGGTTAGATGCTGCTATTGTTTCCCTAGGTTTTCTTACATAACTCCAGTGTTAACTGCAAGGACCATGATTTGATTTCAGACCAGTGAGGGTCTTTTCAGTTACCCAAAGCCAGTGGAAGATTCTGTCTTTTGAAAACATGGAAACACATGTTACTCAAATTCATTATCACAAAAAGAAGTGCTTGGTACAGAAAGTGCTAATTGAGTTGGGAGAAACTGTGCTCATTCTATTGTTTCAGTGATGTACTGAGTACGACTGACTGGTTTGACTGAAGTCAGTCTATGTATATAAAAGAGAGTGTGTGTGTGTGTGTGTGTATGCACCCGTGCATGTGTGTAGCACAGCTGATGCAATGCTGAAAGCTTCTGTGTTGTGAACCATGACTTTAGTAGTGAATTCAAGGTTTGCTAGCTGACAAACATCAATTTGCCAGAGGCCATCCCTCTTCTCCACCCACCCTGAAACATTTATGTGCACACACTGACATATGTATACATAATCTCATCTACCATTTTCTGGCAAATCCTATCCATGCTTGGGATCTCTGTTCTTAAGAAATTTGCCAGCCAGCCTGTCGTTCGTGTCTTGTGTTCATTTCTGCAGGCTTGGGGGGGAAGGGAAAGTGAGAAGAATTACAGATGATTCAATTAAACTGATATTGTGAACAACAAAACTGAGAGCAAATGCAATTTGGGTCCTGTTGATGTGACTTAATTATCTCTTACCTCCCCACTCCACCCCCTTTTTTAGAATTTAAAAACAATTATGATATAATTGCCAATCTAGAGATCCCTAGATGTGTAGTAAATACCCTTTGTCTCATCGAATGCTCTTTTCCTCTGTTCAGAAATGGGACCTTATTAAAAATGCACACACAAAAAGTGTGTGGGGGGAAATCACAAAAAGTCATCAAATGACCTTCAGGAAATAAAAATCCATGGTGCTATATACCCAGCAAAGACATACCCACGTATTAAGTGAGCAAATCAGCCAGAGTCGTTGAAGGTAATTAGCTGTGTGCATTTGTAAGATGTGCACACTTTCACCACTCGAGGCAAATCCCTAGAAGTCAATCGAGACCTTCTCTGAGAGAGGCTTGGAGGTGCATTTGAAGACCAAACATGCCCTTTTTTTTCTTGAATTAGTAACACATTTCAAAATTTACTAACAGCTTTTTAATGTGTAATCAGCTTGACTTAATGGGGAAGAAAAAAATAGTGATCATTAAGAAGCCCATACTGAGTGTATGTATTCACACGGTAGGAAAAGTGCTTCGCAGTATACAGTAGTTTGGAGTAAGTGGGATCCATTACCCATATCTGCTGAAGGGCTGTCAGATATGAAGCAAATTTAGAGACCTGCTTGTCCCTTTAGCTATTCATCACTGCTGAGTGGTTCCAGCGGCAGCTGGCGGTATTTTTAGCGAGAATGATATGGAATTTCTCCATGTGCCGAACATTAGCTGATCCCATTACTCAGAGCTACTCAGAAAGTCACAGCTGACACTTCAGGTTGGTGGCAAAGAGGAGCAGTTGACTTAGAAGGGAAAACACAGAAGAAGCATACAAGGAGAGTACATTTGTGGGGACATTGCCACATCAGGACTCTTGTCAACCACGGTCTTGTGTTCCGTGGGAGTCAGCAGCAAAATGCAAAGGTAATTATCAAAATGTACAGTTTTTCAGGATTCAGTACAATATTTCTCAGGTGTGTTCTCACATAAGACATGTAATATTTTCAATAATGAGAACAACTCTTTGTTAGCTCCATAATGCATCTGGTTGTCAAAAAAAACCCCACCAACAACAAACCAAGGAGGGTGGGGGGGATTGTCCTGAGCTTTGGGATATTTTCAAACTAGTGTGGGCAGCTGACTATGAATAAGCTATTTTGCAAACAACCAAAGTTATCTGTGTTGTTATTTATCATTATTTCATCAAAGAAAATGCATTTAGTTTAATGTTCATTTGAAATGCTTCTCTTTAAGACCTCCAAATCCTAATAATGCGTCAAACGCACTCCAGAATGTCAAAATAGTAAATTGTATGTAATTTTCTTTGACAGTAAGTGGATAAGTCCTTGCCAGAATTGTTCCACTTTACACCCCGTGCGAAGTCATTGCTTTTATTCAACCAAGTGATGTTTGACTTTTTAAAACTCACTAACAAGAACATCGCTGACCTTCTCGTAACCATTTCAGTTGGTGCTGAACAGGGCTGAGTGAGCAAGGAAAAGCAAGCAGCAGGCATTTGCCTTTTGCCCGTTCTGCTACAACCCTCCACTCCATGCCATTGTGAAACAAGGGTGAGCATTTGTGCCAAACATTTAAAAATGGGTCGATTTTTAAAGAATATACTTGGTTTTTTTTTTAAATAGTTCTGGTACTGACCCCCAAGCACTGCAATACTGAACTTTGAAAGCTTTGGGCTTACAATGAATAGCATTCATCTTTGCTTCTGGTTCTGATCTTGTAAAAGCTAACTCATGCATGCACAACATGATAGACCATGTTACGCCTCAGAGCCTTTTTCAGAGCTATCATCTAATACATTTTTTATAAGCCAGAGTGCATTCATAGAATTCTGCCTCAAAAGGCATTCTGCTTTAATGGCTGCACTGAAATGTCGTGTGTGGGGGTACTTGTGCTTTTTGGAACAAAAGGGTAATGAAAACGTTGGAATTTTTTATGGTAGTCTTTAAATTTTAGTCTTTTTTTTCCTTTTTCTTTTTTTTTTAATAAAAGTATGTTTAGAGGTGGAAAGATGCCTAGAGAAAAACTGCTTTCTGCTAGTCCTAAATGAGCCAGAAGGTCAGAATTTTGGCTTCCAAGAAGCCCTATGCTCTTTGTGGAAGTGGCTGTTTGTCTGTACTTTATAACGTATGTATGCTTGCACCTGTGCTTCTGCAGACAGGTTGATCTTATAACAGGCTGGATTAGGAAAAGTGTTAGGAGCAGCTTTCTGTAGTCAGTCCTGAGACTTAGCTCAAGTTAGCCGCTAACAAGTGAAGTGAAAAGCAGAAATAGTTCGCAGATATAGTTTTGACATGCGTCAAAACACCAGAACAAAAAACAACAGCCAAAACCACAATTGTGAAAGGAATGCTTCAGAATGCTCCCCTCCCAGGGAGGGGGTGCAGTCACCATCCCTGGAAGTGTTCAAGAAAAGCCTGGCTGAGGCACTTAGTGCCATGGTCTAGATGGCTGGATAGGGCTGGGTGCTAGGTTGGACTGGATGATCTTGGAGGTTGATTCTATGATATATATTTACTCTTACTGACATCTTTAGTAAATAGGCAGTTTCATACTCTTATTGAGAAATTAATCTTCCAAAGAAAGTTGGTAATTTGAAGTAAACAACTGTGCTTTTGAAGTTTTCTAGTGCTCTGCAGGCAGGAATCCATTCATTTGGCTTTCTTTGACAGAGTTTGAAGATTATTTTCCTATTGATCAGGAATATGATTTAACAGCTAAAATTATTCTTGTTTTTTTTTTTTCAGTAACTAGAAGCTCATTTGTCTAAAATGAGGAACAAATCTGTCTGTAGCAGTAGAAAAAAATGAGGATTTTACATTATAATGCTTCCTTGTGAGTCCCTCAAAATAAAAACTGTGTTGCATTATTTTAGGAAATACTTTTTCTTATTTCCAAAATGCTTCAAGATAAAATTTCTGCTGCTTGCTGGCTGTGAGTGACTCATTGTAAAAGCTGAGATTGGCTCTGTATTTGTTGTCCAAAAATCTACACAGATGAAGAGTGTGTCAGAATCTGGCCCTTTGATTCAAGTCTGTTTAAGAGATGGAGATTCTCTTTTGCTTTGTCTTAAGAAAGAATAATTTGACCCGACACTGTTGTGCTCTGCTGCATCTGAAAAAAAATAGGATTTATGTATTTTTGAGTCAAGTCAGAGGCAGGAAAATGGAGCTGTGTCTTTTGTGTATGACGGGGGGGTAATCTGGTGCGAAAATTGTCCATGTTTTGCCTCGATACAGGTCGACATACTTTGTTTTGTCTTGGCATCTTCTGCCCGTGGTCTCATTATACCGCTGTTTAGCCACAATGCTTGTAGGTCTGTTTTGATTCTAACAGTGATTGCAAGTAGTCTAAACTTCTGTGCATCTGTATCTTTCCATAGGACTTAAGTATCACTTACTTTGCAGAAAAGGGTCCCATGGAGAGTCTGGCTGGACAGCAAGTTACATAAGAGTCAACATTGCACTTTTGAGGCTGTCCCAGGTTGAGACTATAGGGTTAAAAAAATCTTCTGGGGGCTGGAAGATTGTTATTCAATCCCATAATTCTGCTATCTCTTTATAAACTCACAACAAGGTCAGTTCTCCTCTCCTCTTCCTCCTCCTGCCCTGTGTGTGTGGCAGGAGCCACTTTATTGGGAAGAACATATAAGCAGTAGGCCTCCAGAGGCTTGTTTAGGTCTCTTTGGATGGCAGAGGCATTGGGGTGGGGGGAGGATTGGAGCACTGGGGAGTATTAGATTTAGTTTTTGTGGTGGGGGAAAATTCAAGGGGGTTGCCAGGGATGCAGTAATTGCTTTGTAATGCTTCTCTCTGTACTTCTCTCTAAATATAATTCTGTATTTTTTCTCCAATTTCATTTGAGAGTTTTAATTTCTGTCAGCTGTCTTTTAAAACCATGACAGAGGTATACAAAGGCAAGTGTGTACTGGAGTGTTCTGGCAAAATTGTAGACAACAGGCCATGAGATGCAGCTGATTCTCCATGTGGTACCTGTGAGTCCACCAGGATACTCAGGGCTCAGGAACACGTACTGTGCAAGGAAAGGCTCAAAGAGCTGCTTTGTTACCCAGGCAGAGAAGGCAAAGGGCAAATTGTAAAGCTGGTTTTGACTACTTACTGAGAAGTCACAAAGGCAGCAGAGCAAGTCTTTTTTTTCCAAGATGCATAGAGTACATAGGACAGGTGGCAACGGGCACAAGTTGTTAGAATGGAAAGACAAATGTTGATTACGTGGAAAGAAAAGTATTTTCTCCATGATGGTGGTCAAGCACTGTAACTGGCACTCAGAGGGACTACCCTTGGAGACGCTGAAATATCAGCACAGCCTTGAACAACCTGATCTAGTTGGCCCTGCTCTGAGGGTGGCTTGACCAGGTGACCTCAAGATGTCCCTTCCAATCAAAATTACTCTGTGAATCTATGCTGACACAAGCTTTCTCTGTTTAACAATGTAGTCGTGAAATTTTAATGCTGACAAAAGGGAAAAGGTCAGCTCCTTCTGATTTCAGAACCATTTGTGTGAAATTAAGCAACAACAACAACAAAGTCCTCATTTATCAGTTGTGAGTTGGAGTTTTGCACAACTTGTGACTAGAAGTGAGCACGTTAGAACTTCTTGTATTGCATTCTGCAGAAGCAGAAACTGCATGGCTGTGTTTTTGCAATGACTGCAGTAGAAATTTATGGTTCTTGCAGCACGTAAGTATTTGTAGTCACCTCTGTTGCACTCTGATTTTGCTAGAGAGTTGTTGAAGATGCAAAAGGAAGAACCATTTGGATTCTATAAAGAATGAGATGAGCTAGTGTTGAAGTATGACTTCAGAATCAATTAAATACCCACCTTTCTTTCTGCTTTAAGACTGTAAATCTGGGAGCAGATTTAATGTATCTAATCTTTTAAAGCTATAATTAACATTAACTTATATTGCAGTAGCATTCAGGGAACTCAATCAAGGTCAGTTGCTAGGTGAACAAACATAAGAGAGGCGGATTTTGTTTCACCCTCTCCAGCTAAAACAATTCATTTATATGCTATACTGCCTATGCAACTCATGACAAGACCCACCCCACTTAATTGCAGGTGTTCATCAATCATGAGCCTTTTACAGCCAATGGAAAAAGAGTGGGTCTAGCAGAGAACTGTCTCGGATGTTTTAGATGAACCAGGATAACACATCTGAGATTTTTCCAAACAAAAGGATTTGTCAAAGACTAAATTTCTAGTATAGTATAGGGACCTGGAATTGGACTCACCTCTCCCTAGTCACTTACCAGTGCTTGTGTTATTTTTATACTCAGTCTACCATGGCACTGAAGATGCCTCAGTAGAGAACCTGAAACATGAAACACAGTGTGCTCTTTCATGGAATATTGTTTGGTTCATTTTCTCCAGAAAACTTTGCACACCTGTGCCACTTCTGAAACAGAGAGTCTGTCGTTCTAGATATTTTCAAAAGCAGCCTACAGCAGCCTTGCTTAATATTGCTGCAATAATGATGACAACTACTGGAATAATATAAACCACTTACTAATCAGTTTGCGAAGACAGGACATCTGCTTTACACAATACAGAAGCAAATTAAGGAGGCTTTCACAGTACTCTGAAATTGTGTGCTAGAGTTTTAAAAAGAGAGAAAAAGAAACTAATGGTAAAGAAATTGGACCACAGTGCTGTTTTCATCCAGCTGTACACAGCTCTAAAACAGCTATCTCAGAAAGGTGCCTATTATTTATTAATTCAGGATTACTCCAGAAAGCAATTCCTCCACAAATTTCTTTCCAACAACTTTCCAATCTCAGTAAGTTATTGACAGAAGTTGTGCTAGGAGACCATGTCCTCAATCACAGTCTTCACTATTGTAATTCCAAAAGGCAGTCACCTGTAGACTCTTGGCTTTGTAAAGTGTGTGGATTTGTGTACAGGCTTATCACATGCTAAGTGCTGACTCTGAACTACTCAGACCTACCTGGTATTGCAGGAGAAAGAGATGGAGTCTGGGATTCATAGCAGTCCAGATTTGATGGGTTTCGTTTCTAAGAGTTTATCAAGGTTCCTATTTTTACTTGTTTTTCCATGGTCTTCCTGGTAGCAGCTCCAAAGGCAGTTTTCACTGCTTCTGAGAAGCTCCATACGTCATGTCCAGAGCTAAAACGTTTTGTATTTTTCATGCATGGAAGGCTGTCAACTTGTGTTCTGAGATGGAATATCTGAGCAAGGGGCAGACTAACTCAGCTACCTTTGAGGATTAAATGTCAGAGGCAGGAGTAGGGCAACTAGGCAAAATTCAGATAATAGATTTGATTTAGGATATGCATTGTGCTTCAACTTTGGAAGCAGATCTCTCTGTTTAATTTCCTTTCTTGGATACAGATTTCAATGGACAGCTATCTCTAGCATGGTTTAGAATTAATCTAGACAGAAATCCTAAGATTAATTTTTATCACTGTCTGGTCCATGACAAGGATGCCAGTTTAACTTGTTTCTTATTTGCTCTGAAGACTAGTGGGGTTGGGATCTAAGGTTCTGTTTCCAGCAGTTAGCTACATTTAGTACTGTTTGGTTAAGCATACTTGTTTATAATTGGCAGAATATGAACTATGTCTGATTGCATACACAACCCAGTTGTGGAATATACACTCTGCTGTGTTTTGAGTGTTTTGGGTAGCATAACATACAATCAAAATCTGATGGTCTAGAGAAAATTAGTCCTTTTGGGAAACGCGGATGTTACAGATCTGAACACATATAGCCTTTACCTAGGAGAAAGATATGCTTTATGCTCATCAATATTTCCTCTTTTCTTGGAGCAGGTAATGTACTCCTTGGCAGAATTTCTCTAGGAATTGCTACTTTTGCTAATGTTAAGAGTAACACTTCCCACTTGAGAGGAAAGGACTAAATCCAGTTGTGGAATGTAGATACTCTTACATTTTCCTGAATATACAATTCCCATACGCAAAGTTGGGAAATTTAAGGAATAAATCAAAACACACAATGCTACTGCAAAAGATATTTAAATCTCTTCCAAAATTGTTTTTTATTTAAGTCCATAGTAGTAAGGTGCAGGTTTTCTTTCATCTCTTTTTAAAGGTGATGAAATAGCACAGTGTTGCACTTTTGCTTTTTCTAAATTAAATGCAGTGAATGCTCATGATCTTCCAACAGAAATGGCAGAGAAGTAATAATGAAGCAAGATCCTACTATAATCTTATTTCAAACTAAAAATATGAGAAAATACAGATTTTGGGAAGCTATTCAGTCTTTCTCCCAGATGATCCTTTCATCAAGAATGGCAGCAAAGTCTGATGATCCTCTAAAACTGGCCCCTTCTGATGTCCATGGGTTACATCTGTCTGTTATTGACCCCTGATAATAAGCTTGTCGAAGATCAGAGCTCTTAGTAATGCTCCACTGAAGCAAAAATGGGGATTTTACTCTCTGATTAATATAGCAGCTCACTTGAGTGCTCTGTTGTCTCCTGATTATCTCCACATTTGCTGAAAAGCGTAGATTCATTAGAATCTATTCAGACTTGTTACTAATATGAAATACTACTGATCGACACAATACTGGGTACAGCAGCCTTAGGACTTGCTGCATAATTTAGGACAGTGATTCTTTTCTATTTCATTTTGTGCAGCCCTCTATTTCTGCCTGGAAGCAGAGATACCACGTCCCTAAGAATCAGCATTGCTCCCAACATTCATAGCACCCCCGGTTTGTGAGCTCTTAGGTGCGCATTAAAGATCAATACTTGTTTTTGGACTAGAGGTTCAGACAGAGTCTGTGGAGTAGTGTTTTTGCAGTAACTTAGGATTGAACTCCCAGTGGTTGGGATATGCTAAGATATTCTAAGGATGGCAGTGATTTGCACCTTCTGCACAATGTTTCTCAAACCTCAGAATGTTTTTCCCTCGGCAGTTTAAAGGTTGCTCTTGGCTGTGACTGCAGGGGAAAAAACATTACTGTTCCTCTGAAGAAGTTAGTTGTAAACATTAAAAGAGCTTCAGTAATTTCTCTAAGGGGAAGCACCAAGTCTCATAAAGATATGGACTGATCTTATGCATAGCTTTTCTGAACCTTGTTGGTTATAAATAAAAGCAAGATACCCAGATTACATTTCATAATAGAAGAGAGGTGACCTGAAAAATTTATAAAGGTGTGAGATAATTAAATTTTCAGTTAACATTTGAATGATATGGCTCCATTATAAACCATTTAACTCAAGATGCAAATGAATGCGTCTGAACAGGGAACGTTCTGTTTGTGGGTTTACTGTAATCGAGTGCAATACGTATTTGAAGAAGTAGTTAGTTAGGGAAATGAAGGTTTAAGGCTAAATGTGACTCTTCTGCTGGAAAAAAAAATGGAAATGTTTTAATCAATTAGGGCAAACAAGACTCTAAACAAATAGAATTTACAGGAATGTTGGGGTGCATGCAAGGCTACAGAATCTTGGAGAGTCAGGGGACTATAAGGCAATGAGAAGAGCCCCCTAAATTGGCTAGGGACATTAAAGGGAACAAGAATAACTTCTTCAGGTATATTAGTGAGAAAAGGAGGACTAGGGAGAAAGTGGGACCCTTCCAG
Source organism: Tricholaema leucomelas (assembly GCA_013400475.1). Classification (NCBI taxonomy): domain Eukaryota; kingdom Metazoa; phylum Chordata; class Aves; order Piciformes; family Lybiidae; genus Tricholaema lacrymosa; species Tricholaema leucomelas. The sequence goes on from WAAF01018279.1 coordinate 190,451, forward strand.
AAGGGAAATGGAGAGCTGGTGACAAAGGACATGAATAAGTCTGAGGTGCTCAATGATATCTTTCCCTCAGCCTTCAACGGCAAGGGCTCCAACCACAGTGTCCAAGTCCCAGAGGGCAAAAGTGAGGACTGGGAGAAGGAAGATCTGCCTATTATAATTGAAAAACGTGTTCATGAGCACCTAAGGAATCTGAATGTTCACAAAATACGAGGCCTGACAAAATCCACCAGACCAGTGCCAAGTTGCGTCCCTCAGGGGTCAGTGCTGGGACCAGAGCTGTTTAACATCTTTGTCAGTGATATGAACAGAGAAATTGAGTGCACCCTGAGCAAGTTTGTAGATGGCACCAAGCTGTGTGGCACAGTCAACTTGCTAGAGGGCAGGGATGCCATCCAGAGGGACCTGGACAGGCTGGAGAGGTGGCCCCAGGCCAACCTCATGACATTCAACAAGGCCAAGTGTAAGGTCCTGTGTCTGGGTTGGTGGAATCTCAAGCACAAATACAGGCTGGATGGTGAATGGCTGAGAGCAGCCCTGAGGAAAAGGACCTAGGGTCTGGGTTGATGAAAAGCTCAGCAAGAGCCAGCAGTGTGCACATGCATCCCAGACAGCAACCCTGTGCTGGGCTGCATCAAGAGCAGTGTGGGCAGCAGGGCAAGGGAGAGGATTCTCCCCCTTTACTCTGCTCTCCTCAGACCCCACCTGGAGTACTGTGTGCAGTTCTGGAGCCCCCAACACAAGAAGAACATGGAACTGCTGGAGCGGGTCCAGAGGAGGGCCATGAAGATGATCAGAGGGCTGCAGCACCTCTGCTATGAGGACAGGCTGAGAGAGTTGGGGCTCTTCAGCCTGGAGAAGAGAAGGCTTCGAGGAGACCTTATTGTGGCCTTCCAGTATCTGAAGGAGATCTTAGGAAGGCTGGGGAGGGACTGTTTACAAGGTCTTGTAATGACAGGATGAGGAGTAATGGGTTTAAACTGGCAGATGGGAGATTTAGACTGGATGTTAGGAATAAGTTATTTCCAGTGAGAGTGGTGAGACACTGGAACAGGTTGCCCAGGCAGGTTGTGGATATTCTCTTCCTGGAGATGTCCAAGGCCAAGTTGGACGAGGCCTTGAGTGACCTGTTCTAGTGGGAGGTGACCCTGCCTATGGCGAGGGGTTGGAACTGGATGAGCTTTGAGATCCCTTCCAATCCCTAGACCAAAAAATAAAAACCCAAACCCAAAACCCCAAACAGTTTTCTTTGTGCTATTGTAGAAGTCTTATTTCATTCCACATCTGATATTCACAATACTCTCAGAGCAGCAAATTTGCTCCTTCATCAAGATATTTTGATAAAAATGTCCCTTAAAGCTATTGGCACCAGTGGAAGAGGGGAAGACACCACTGCCTCTTGTTTGGCCAATGAGATGCCAATGTTAGCCCCTCGGGTTGACTTTTCTGAGGGTGAGCAAGACTTGTCTCTTTTCTGCTGAGACATTACCCATATTTGAGAAGTAGTAATGGCACCATCTACATAGAGAGCTGCTGAGCTGGAAAAACCCAAGCAACAATCAAAAGGAGCAGCCTGGCAGAGTGGCAGGCCAGAGCAACCGGTGATAGGAAATTTGTTAATTAACTTGACAAGAGCTGTTCCAGGACAGAAAGAGCACCAGAACTCCTCCCTGATGAAGCTAGAAGTATTGCCTCGTGATGAGTATGTCAGGCCATGTGAAGATCCAGTGATTAGTGCTTAAATGCAAACTTTTGTGGGGCTACCTTTAAATGCTAGTACTCTCCTCCTCTCTGGGAAAACACTGAAGGTAGCATTTTCTAGCCCAGAGCCACAGAGCAGAAGCAAGCAGTTGCAATCTGTTGACACTGTGTTCTAAAAGCCACAATCTGTGTCTGGCAGATGAGCAGAGATTTTAAGGCTGGAGATCATTGAACTAGCTGAAGTAAATAGATCGCAATGGGTGCTTCCTTCTTCAATTTGTATTCAATTTTAATCTCATTTAATTGATTTTTGAAGTATTTTTGGAGCTTCCAAATAATTTGTAATGGTCTTTCAGAGCTTTAGATACAGTGCATCATATTTTCAATTAAAGAATCATTAATTAATGTGGCTCAGTCAAGTCCTGATAAATATGGACACCATCAGAGCTATTTTTGTTTCCTGATTCATTTCTCCAACAAAAATGAGGAAATGCTGTCTTGAACCATGTCTCTAATGGTGAACTCATTTCCTACAGAATGAAAACACTGAAGAATAGAATTATTTGCATGTAGTCTTCTATGGATTCTATCACATAATACAAAGATTGATAATACCATGGTATTTCTCCCCCTTTGAAACACCTGACTTGGCTTTACTACACACCCAGCCACACACCCTGCAGTAGAAAGTCAGTTAGCTCCTATGTAAATAAAAAGAGAGAGAGAGAAGAACATTTCCAACTTGGTTTTGCCTGTGGTGATGTACCCTGAAACCAACCTATGATTCTAAATGATTTGTGTGTGCTGTTTGGCTGTTAGCATTGCTGCCATTCAAAGCTCTCCCCTTTTTCTTCTCTCTCCTCCCTCTCCTCCAGTATTTCATTTTTATACCTGTCATGTAATGGTTGGGGTTGAAAGTCAGCGTAGAGTGCATCATTTGTACATTGTGTCTCTTTTCCTTACATGCCTCTGCTGCCAGAGAAATTGAACTTTTGTCCATTAAAAATCCATTTATTGTGTCTTGACTTCACTGAACTAAAGAACAGGACATTTCATCAAACAGTACAGTTTAAAATCAAATTAAATTGTACTAGTGCCCAGAAAATGTGACAGGATAAAGACAGAAGTCATTTGAAAAGTCTTTTTAAAGACCTCTCTGATTGCACTTATTGATACTTCCACATGTCCTTTAACATCAGAATGGGTCAGTGGTGCAAGGACTCAGCATGGGACACCTAAAAGAATCCTTTGGGGTTATTTTTCACTTTCTTTCCAAAAAACATTGTTTCAAATTTGTGCTATCTCTTGTATGACACCTGCAAGCTGACTCTGGGTGTTAAGTAATTCCCAGTTGTCACGTACTTCTGATGTGAACATTTATGTTGGACATCCCTGCTCCAGGGTGCTGGTAGTACAGGACTGCCATTTACAGCACTGACTTGCATTGAAATTTTAGCATGTTTTGAAGTAACTCAGTAGCAAACCCCTTGAAAATCAAGGGAAGCACACTTGTCCAGTAAACTTGCCTGATAGCCTTTCAACTTGGTTAAACATATTGCCAAAAAAATGGGGTTCATGTCATACGTTCCTCTGTTGGTAACCTGGTCCCTTTACTGCCATATATAACCAGAGCATGTGGAGGAGAGCCTCGTTAAATATGTTTCTTATCCTAGTTACAGTTCCCATAATATTGATGTGCCACTGGAGTCAGAGAAACTGGAGTTTCACAGATGGATTACAAAATTAAATTGTGCAACTTGTAGGACTGTATGTGTGCAGAGTTTCTGAAGGCCTGGAAATGAAACCAAGGGCTGAGAAAACACCCTTCTTCCAGACCCGATTGCACAGTTGGAATTTGCATGGCTCCTTATTTGATTAATATTCAGAAGCCACTCTTGGATTTTCCCAAGAGCAAAGAGACAGTAAAAGCAAGCTGCTACATCTAGCTCCACTATTTGTCCTCCTCCTTACACAGCACTAAGTTGTTTGGTTGGTTGCTGGTAGTGTTTTGTTTTTCTCTTTTAACCTCTTATAAGTATGTGTTACATTTGGCAAAGAGGCAGCTGGGGACCAAGAAGAGAACAGCAAAGTGGTGTTTCAGAAGCCAAAAGAGAAGCATGTTTAACATGAATTGCACCAGCTTTTGGTTCATATGGGAGATGCTTCCGCTGGTTTTCGCTTCACTTGCTTCTGTGCATAGTAAACTGCTGAGGTGCTTGTTCATTGTTTAGGTCTTTCTAAGTTGTAGTTTGGGTTTATGGTCTGACCAACACCAAGGAGGAAGTTTATTGCAATGATATATATTTATTTGGATATTGTGCTAAAAGGCTTTCTAAAACATATGCAGCAGATTAAATGCAAATATGTTAGCACTGCCTTTAGCTGTTGAGAAATTAGGTAAATCACTTTTGGAGTGCACTTTATGTTCTAAGTGGAACCAGATTATAAAATTACATTTGGAAAACACTTTTTTATAAACCTTTCTTTTGTTTAGGTATGTGTTGTCTATTTTGTTTGTCTGCAGAAGGACTATAGCCAGCATGATGGTTTTCCTGGCTCCCAAGCTGCTCAAATAAAAGATCAGGCCAGGGAATATATTTCCTTATGGTGCTGTTTCTGGACCGGAGCAGGGACTGGCCTACGGATTGCATGCGCTACACTGGCTCCAGAAGGATTCGTTCTCTGGCAGCTTGCTTTATTCCCTGCTTCAAGCCAGCCCTGGAGAAACAGAGCTGAGAGTTACTAAATTGCATAGATTGTTACTTGCTGGTTTCGAGCAACGATTTCCATCTAGAAATCATTTATCATTTCTTATGAAGTATTGACAAGTGACCAAAAGCTAAAAGGAGGTTATGGAAGTCAACTTTTTGTTTTTGCAATCAAAATGAGAGGCTTTGAGGATCTGGATTCCGTCTTTTTCTGACCTAGCAATTTCAGGGCAGTAAGACCAGGAAGCACTAACAATGTAATTTTTTTTTGGCTATACATCAGCTCAAGTGTAATCATTCATTGCAGCATAGGCTGAGGAGATGCAGGTTGATGGTCTTCAGTCTTTAGCTTTTTGATTTCAAGATTTCTGTGTGCATCAGTTGCATCATTTCAATAGCAAGCTCCTTCATTTTTTTGGTACCTCATAATAGTTTAAATAATTGAGTTTGGTTTAATTTGTACTCTTTGTCCTGTTTTGACAGATTACCGTTATAGTGTACAGCTTGGTCATTGACTCCTAAATGATATAACAACTGCTTGTGAACACCCATAAGTTTTTATTGTTGTGTGTGCATGTTAATAACAACATTGTGGAATGGTACAGAGAAGTTTTTAGCAGGATAACATTTGTGTTTCCTCTAGTCATGCCACAGTCCTGTTCCCATGTAATAAATCCATGGAATCTCTTTCTATGCGTGTCATGGTAGTGATTCAAGTACAAAGATTCTAAGCAGAAAGTGCATGTTTTATGTGAGATATGGAAAGATGGTTTGATAAACGTAAGAGTTATGATTTATCCAAAGTCTGAGAAAATTATTAAGATTCCCAGAAGTTCTAGCTCTTGCTTTCCATGATTGAATGGGTTACCATGGGCACCCTCCTCACTGAGCACATTCCACTGTGCATGTACTGCGTGAGTAGTGGTCACAGAGTTGAAATGGAAAGTGCTGAAGGCAAATTTGAGGCATTTGAGGGGATGCAGGGAACATTATCTTTAACATCTTTTCTGGGTTGTGGAGTCAGACCTCACTTAGTCTTAATGCCACCTCTAGGGAAAAACTACTATTAAAAAGACAAATTTATATCAAGTTGTATAGAAAAAAAGAATTAAAAATCATTTTGCTCAAGGAAATACACTTTATTTCCCAAACTGCTTCCTCCAGTTCCTCTGAGTCCTGATGTCTAGGACCACAGAGTAGTGTAAATTCAGATCTCTGGGTCATCTGCTCCACCAGTAAACACTGAAGCAGGTCTGATGAGGTCAGGTTACTCAGGGACTTCTCATGGTCTTACACACAAAAATTCTAATTCCTTCTTAGTAATATGTTGTCATACTTCCCCTCTTTGTTCTAATTTGAGAGGATATTAATGTGTCTGAATGGGATTAAACATGCATAAACCACGTGGCGACTGGTATTTGAGGAAACAGTTGTTTTCTTCAGCTAGAAGGCTTTACTCCTGTGAAATGCAGCTAGTGTTTTTTAAAGGCTTAGTCAGAAGCTTAGAGCTAAAATCAGAGAATGATACATGTTCTACAAAGAAAAAAAAAATCAAGCATTGATTCCAGTAATTTTTTAGAACAACAAAAATCCTCAATGAGACAGCCTACCAGGAGTGAAATGACCAGTTCAGGCACTTAATGTCTTTGCATTTACTGCTTGTTTTGCTATGACATGGCTAGAACAAGAGGACACAATCTCAAGTTGTGCCGGGAGAGGTATAGGCTGGATGTTAGGAGGAAGTTCTTGCCAGAGAGGCTGATTTGCATTGGCATGGGCCACCCAGGGAGGTGGTGGAGTCACCATCCCTGGAGGTGTTGAAATGAGGCACTTAGTGCCATGATCTAGTTGACTGCATAGGACTTGGTTGGACTGGATGATCTTGGAGGTCTCTTCCAACCTGGTTGATTCTGTGATTTTATGAACGTGGGACTAATGGAAAACCTTGAAGGAGTCAATCTCAGTTCAGGAGATTGGCAAGATGGCAAGGCAGGAGTAAGACATAGCACCTTCTGCAAACTCTGCATGGCAAACCAGGCACAGCTCCTGTCCCTTCCCTACTCCCTTTTCTAGAAAGCCAGTGCTGCAGTAACACAACCTGAAACACCAGAGGCACAAGTGACTGCACCCTGCCTCTCGCTCCAGGAGCCTTTGCATTTCTGACCTGTGGCAGGCAGAGGACAGTTCAGTGTCTGTGTGGATACTGATCTGTGTGGATCTGTATTCCTCTCCTAGGAAATCTCAACAGCCAGGGAAATAATCTTAGTGCTTTTAACACTAATGAAAGTTGAAGGCAGTAAACAAAGTCATGGACTAAATCATCCAGTGCTGACATGTCTTTTGGACAGCAAAAAGCCTTTCAGTTCAGAGACATGAAGCAACGTTTCCGTCATGTTTTTTGCTAGTCTGATGATTAGAAGTGATTTAGTACAGGTAGTGAAGGTGCCTCTAATGAATACCTTTTGGGTGTTAATAAAGGGAAGAATACATTAAATGTGGTGATTTGTGATTGGACTGATGGGGTTAATATTTTCTTAGAACATAGCTGGCCATTTTTCTTCCAAGTAGCAGTGTAATGTAATTATGACTACCTTAGTAGATGGATTCAATTGCTTCTATCACGAAAATTAATTTCAGGATCATGCTGAGGCTTTCTTTGCTTTCTTCTTTATTTTCTGCACTGTGCAACAGAGAGCAGACACATACAAACGAAATTATGTTTGAACAGACCTGCTCACGGAGATCTGTCCAGTTCCTGTGCATGACTTATATTGGCCTCTGTGAGAAAGAAGTGCATTTCTTGCTATATTCCTTCATATTTTCTGTGTCTGTAAAACTTCTGGTTTGCTCACACCCTCTTCTAAAGCATTTGATAAAGCTATACGTTATCTCTGATTTATAGGATGGAAAAGTGTGATATGCTGAGTCTTCCACAAATGCTTCCCAGAAGTAACTGAGTTAGGATTATGGCTTTTCCAATCAGTTTTGCCAAGCTTTCTAATCAAGCTTCTTCAGCACAGGTACATGGTCTTACTGTAGTGTGGGTTTTTTTTTCAAACAGTCAAATAATAAAAGCTGGTTAACAATAATTAGTATTTCTGTCCTTTGTTTTTTAGTGCCTGGCAAAACACAAAATCTTGGAAGGTATAGTCTCAGGATATATGTCTCACATTTCCGTGTGAAGTGAAAGTGTATTATAGAGAGTGATTGAAAAGGTTTTCAAAGAATAAAGTTGACAATAATCTGACATGAAAAAAAAATCTATGCTTAGTGGTGTTTTGAGCTCTTGCTAGTAACTTTAGCCTTGAAGAACTTAGTGGAATTAAATCAGATAGGACTCTCAGAAATTGCTCTGAAAACATACACAAATTTAGAGAGATAGCAGCAACATGAAAGTGTTGGATTGCTGCTGTGTGGTTTGAAACTTTAATTACCAATACTCATTAGTAGATATACATCTGACCTCTACTAGTTTAAAGCAGCTAAAAATAAGTCTTAAACCCAAGATGGAAGAGGAATGTGTAACAGAACAAAGTAGTGAGTCTTGGTCTGTTTGAAAGCAGTTTGTTACGTGCTTTTAAGCCCATAGCAGATACACTCGGGATTAGCGTCCTGATTTGAGCTGCCGATGTTAAATCTGTGTTTGGGCAGAACTTCCATGGAAAGTTTTGTACCAATTGCAGACCTTGCAAGCTCAGAGAATTGACTGTGGAAGTGCCCGTGCTTTCTTAGTATTGGTATTTCTTGCTGCTCGGAACACAGGCTATTGTGTTAATGAAAGAAAAAGACAGGCTGCAAATTCCTTTCCAAAGAAACCTTTACATGGTGAGGGGGGGAGAAACACAAATGTACTTGCAAGTCCAAGTACAACTGTGCTGGAGTTCATCACTCCCTTTCCTTAGGGTTTCTAGAGAGGTACTTAATGGTGTTTGAATATGACTGTATAGTGCCATTAATGTAACAATTTTCATTCGTACAGTGCAACAGCAGAAAGATAATCTCTGTGTTAAGTACTTTTCCTTTGTAATCCCTGGAGAGTCAGAACTCTAAAAGCAAATATTGTATTTACCATAGACTGTAAAAAGGGGAAGAAATGAGGCTAAAATGCAAAGCAGGAAAGATAAAATAGAGTTCCTTTTGGATGTCTGCAGTGGTGCTATGAATATATACATACACACTGTTAGGCTTTTTATATTATCTCTAATTTGAAATAAACAACATGATTACAGATTAGATCAATCATGACTTCAGTATTTCTGGCCAAATCAAGAAAAGACTTGATGTGCTAGCTAACCATGTAATTGAAGCAGAGATTGTTTCACTGCTGGTGATTTCTTTAAGGATTTTAATTTACAGTAATGAGTATTCTTTGCTGCATTGTAACCTGGCTCCCCATGTCTGCATTTGAAAAACAGTCTCTGCTTGTATATACCACTGGAATGATGATGCAAGGCGGTAAACACCAAAAAGGAACAGTTAAATGCTGCTACCTGATACCTCTTTTCCAAACTGTAAGGGTAAAACCGATGCCTAGCTGTCTGTACCCTGGTTTGCAGAGGAGCTCTGGTGGAGCTCAGCTGCTATTGTGGACTGGGGGAAATGGAAGTGAAGCATCTTTCAGAATTCATCAAGTGAGCAGATAGTCAGTGCACCCCAGAGGACAGCTATGCCCTGGCTACTGGAAGGACTGAAGGATAAGATGACTTTTTCCTGCATCTGACTGGTGTGTTTCTTGTCACAAAGTTAAGTGAAGGAGCAACAGGCAATGGTAGCTGGAGAATATCAAAGGTGCTTGAAAGCAATTTAACCAAAACAGTAAAGGGTAAAAGAGATCAGCAGTGTACAGCATATTTGGTTTTGTGGAATAGTTATTCAGACTGGAAGAGAGCTGTTGGGAATCCAGACAAAGATCAAACAAGATGAAACATGATGCTAGAAGCCGAATACTCAGGTGCTTTGAAGTTGCTGTCACTTGCTCTGCTTTTGGAATGCTATCCAGGAATAAAACAATAATGAGGGCCAGCTACCATATTTGCCTTCCTTATTTTTATGTATTTGATGCCGTTTTAGTGGAATCATCAGTTAGTTAAAAGCAAATAAGTTAAATGTAAATAAACAATGTGTTAAGGACAACAGAAAAGAGTGGGGGAGGGGGGAAGAATACAAAGGGAAATAGAAGAATAGGGGTAGTGTAAAACAAACAGTTACTTGAATGTCCAAAAAACCAGGTTTGGTTGCCTGCTTCAGATGGACAGATGATGCCTTTTCCCTTGAATTCCCTCAGGGGTACTATCCAGCATTTCAGTGCACATCCAAGGAGCTCAATGGGCCCTCTCTTTTAGGGTGCTAGGAAGCCTCGGTAATATGTCAGGCTTCTCTTTCTTGTGGGCAGCTTGGTCCATATTGAGAATGGGAGTCTGTTTTTTCAGTGAAAACTAATTCTTTAATCCAAAATTGGAGATCTTATGTCTGAATTCAGAAAGTCCTAAAATCAACAGGAATTTTTTTTTCCTTTCTTGTGTTCTTTCTTGGTTTTGTTCTTTCTTTCTTTCTTGCTTTCTTTCTTTCTTGCTTTCTTTCTTTCTTGCTTTCTTTCTTTCTTGTTTTTTTTTTTTTTTAATTATTTTTTTCTTTTGTTCTTTCTTTCTTTCTTTCTTTCTTGTTTTGTTTTTTTTTTTTTTTTTCCAGGAGACTGTTACTTAGACTGACACAACTAGAAACCCATGCTTAGTTTGCTTGTTGATAGTTGAACAGCAATTGTAGTTACGGTTCATTTTGTTTGGATATTGGTGGCTCCAATGTTTCTGTAGTGTCAGTGGTGCAGTTCAGCTCTGATGTGCAGGTTCACCATCTTGCTAACTGGAAAATCGTGTTGCAGAGATGACTTCTGACATCTGTAAAAGACTTAGGAGAATATATGTTGTGGGTGTGCTGTGGAAGAGAAAGTGGGTAGAATGAGGTAGAAATGCAGGTTGTTGCCAAACCATCAATCTTGTTTGGGTGTTACCTGCCCCCCACACTTTGGAAATCACCCAGACTAGACTCAGCCAGCTCTGGGAATTGAATGAAGCTTTATATTTACAGTTTAGCACAATATACAAGCAGATATCTACAATATATACAATTATATACAGAAATATACAAGTTAAAAGGTAATACAGAAACACAACAGCCCTCCCAGAAACCTGAGTCCCCAGGAGGGGCTCTCAACCACTGTTCCACCTTTCCTCCCACCCCTCTCCCTTACCCTAGATCTTGCCTTGTGCCCAAGGAAGATTGGAGGGTCGGCCAGGGGTGTTAGGAAGCAGGTGGTTTAATCAGAGAGATGGCAGGTTAGGCTAGAGAGAGAAATGGAGAAATGGAGCCCACAGCCCGGACAGAGAGGATATAGATATAGTTATAAGGAATAACTGCCTTATATATAAGGATCTATAAGTTAGATAAGGCTTAAGTTATCCTTATAGCTATAAGGCTATGTTTGAATTCTTGTTCTTATACATCTCAGCAAGCCTGTGAGTGAAGTAGACATCGCCATTGTTTCCCTTTCACAGCCTGTAATCTAGACCTTCTCACCAAAATATTCTAGCTAGCTTCAAACTAGCACAAGTCTGCAACTATAATTTAAACAAGAATCTATATATGTGAGCTTCAGTCATATAACATGCCTCTGATTACTGGAGGAACCAAGATGCTAGCTATAGAAAGCAATGCTACAGTGTTGAGCAGGAAATATAATAAATGACACAGAAAGCTGAAATGGTCAGGGAGATCCAAGTAACTGCAGTGTTACATGCTTCTGTTTAATTTTTCAATGAGACACTTGGAATTACATCTTGCCTTTTACAAATGCCAAGGAGAAGGATTTTCACAGAAAGGACTGAAGAAGAACACAAGTGTTCCATATCACAGGACTTTGTATGAAGTAGGAGTACTAGTACACTACTCAGAAGGAAGTAGGGCAGGTATATTAAATCTTTGTTTCATTTCTGTTGAGCCTCAGCAACTAAAGTTTAATGTGTTTTAATTACATTCCTTACCTGGCTAGTGAGAAGGGCTGCATTAAACTACAAATACATTAACATCTGGGGCTCATTTGTTCCAAAATGAACACCATCGCCTTTAATTCCCTATTTGTCTCTCTCTGCTCTTACAATATTTGCCTTGCACCGATTCCCCTTGCTAATTGTAACCTACCCAATGCTGTATGTGGAAAAAAAAAGCCATTTTAGTTGCATGATTTAATGCTTTTAAGTCATCTTGGCTTTGCTGACTCATTGGTCAACCTTGAAAAATCATAACAGTGCAAACATTGCAATGCCATCAGAGGACTAGCAGGTTGCGCAGGGGACTCTGTTACTGATTAGTGTCATTTTTTTTCTGAGTTGAAAGAGCTATTGTGTTTAAGGCCATGAGATTTGGAATTAGGAGTAATTAAAAACCAAGGCTGCTGCCTTTATATTTTTTTAAATATGAAGGGCCCCAGGAGTCTCTGTAGTCATTAGAAAATCCTATTCTTGTGCTAAGCTTGTCCTTATAAGCAGTTCTGTTGTTGGCTTTTCTGAATGTAAAGCAGGATCTTGTACAAAGTAGATGCTGAGAGGGGGGAAATATCATAAAAGCAGAGAAAAAGAAAAGTGTGTGCATGTGTTTGGGGGGCAGATATTTAGTGGTTGTGTGGTTGCTTTGTAATGTGTCCTTAGCAACTGGCTTTCTGCTCTAATGGGAAAAATAGAGGGTGGGAAAGCATTCAAGGAAAGTAGGTCACATTTGATCCATGACCTAAAAGGAAAAGTGGGGGGAAGGGAATAATCAGCTCAGATCATTAATGAAGTGAAAATTGATCCTTATAAGTCTTAGTCATTAAACTGGGCAAAACTGCTGTTGTGATATTGGTTGTATGATAAAAAGTGCTCTCTCTAAATACTACAATTGCTCTGTGGCTTTTTATTTAAAAGAAAAAAAAAAGGGGGGGAAAAAAAGTTATTTGTTTTAAACACTCTCAAGCAACACAGTGATTAGACATGACAGTTTGGCTGTGGGGCCTTCCTTTCAGTTCAGGAAAATATAGAACATAGCTGAGCTGTCCTTTCCTGGTAAGAATGAGGTCATTTGTAAAGCTTTGTGTACGTTTCTGCAGCACTCATAGAACAGAGCTAGCAAAACACTTCTCCTGAAGTCTCAATCCCACCTCCACCAATATTCCTATTTTTAAGAAATGCAGACCCACTGACCAGGTAAGATGAGAACTCACAAGCTGTGATTTAGACTGAATGACTCTGCAAGGATATATCGGTTTGATTTAACTGTCAGGGGCGCGTACGCTGCAGTTGTAAGCGCGCTGTCGTTGCTGACTGAGCTTCTTACAGCTCCATGTGGCTAAGAGAAAGCATCTTGTAATCTGTTTCCTCTTCCACATGAGCCATGCATTTGTACTCTGAAATAAGCAAAGGCAGGCTTCTTTGTTGCATAGAGAAGTGTATGGTACGCATTATATTTGTTAATCCCTTTTGTTCCTTAAAATGTCCTCGGTGATTAAAATCTATTAAATAACAATTTGTTCTATATAAAAGCTAATACTGGTTTTCAGAATCAGCTATTTTTCTTCTATCAATCAAATGTTACATAGCTGCTAATATCTCAAGGTAGTTTTAATTAGCGTGTCAATCTAATGCAACTCTGTCCAGGAATGCATCATCAAATTAAATAAGAAAGGATAGCAAAGTATGTGCTGAACAAGTGACTGGAAAATATGGAGGAATGTAAGAGATAAGCTGATTCATCAGAGCAGTGTTCCTTTCTGTCTTGAAATTTCACAGAATGTGTTGACACTCTGTCTAGGAATATCCTTAGGATCCTCTGACTGTTCCTCGTAAGGCATTAACGGTTTCAGTGAGCTGTGGTGAGAGTCAGTCCTATCATAGAAAGATGGAAGCACAGACAAGTAAAGAAGCATTCAATATCTTGGTCTCCTTAATGAAGAACAGTAGACTACAATTTCCTGACTTTGTAGGCTAAGTGAACTCAGACCTGCTGTGTTGTTTTGATAACCTATTCAAATACTCTGAGCATGTATTTTGTTTCCTAATATATGGAAATAGTAAGAAAACTTCTGGACTTGCAAATGAAATTAAGTCTGATACTTAAAAAGTAGCAGGCATTGTTTGGGGTCTCAGAAGTGCTCCTGCAGTGCAAATGGTAATAATGACTTTGAAAAATACTTCTGCTGTACTGCATAATTTTCAAATACTGCTTCTAAAAGACAAATTAGAATTTCATCAAGCTAAAGCAAAAAAATATATCATAAAAGGTGTGGAGGGGTTCTGTCTTTAATAAGAAAATGGTTCAACATCCATGCAGTGTTTTCCTCTGAGTGTTTCAGAGTTCTTCATTGGATGGGAACATAATGTACTGATTCTTAGGTGAAGTGAGATGAGAACAGCAAAGGGAAGAGACTTTTGAAATGAGAAGTGGCTTGCTTTGTTTTGTAGTCGTCTGCTCTTTACCATTAGAAACAGTTCCTAGTTTCGTTCTTCTGTTGAATTTTGTCTTCTCTGAAGAATAGTTATAGCAAGAGAACTGATGTTCCTTAAAATAATCTATAAGTAATATCCTTCTCAATGAATTTGAAATTGCCCAAATAAAGCTCTGCTTTTGGTGTTCATAGCTGACCTGCTGCCCAGCTGGTTGCTGTCTATTGTGAGTGATTGCCTGGGTATGAGGTACAGTTATCCTTCCTCACGTTAAATCAAAATGAGCACAAGTCTACAGTTCTCCAGTGGTGGCAGCCAGGACGAAAATTCAGGCTTTGCTTTTTTTATTCCATATCTCTAACTTACAGTGACAAGCCCAGCAGGTTCAGCCTTCAAATCATTAAAATGAATGTTCATATTATTAAAATTCTGTATTTGATGCTTGGATTCCTCTCTTGTTTTCTCTATCAACCAGTTGAGACCTGTGAGCCTCAAGTTTCTGTTCTCCCATTGGCTACATTCAGGTGCCTCCACCTGCCCTGGGGTAGGTTTCTTCCCTTTTTCCATCTACTGTGCAAAGGTGCTGATGACCGTACAGAGAGAGGTTATATGGAAGAAGAGTTGAAAGAGGGTTAGGGATCTTAGAGAACCACATGGTGTTGCTAATCCTTCAGATTTCCAAAGTCTTGTCATCACAAATAAGAGTTTTCCACTTCCAGGGTAGAGAAGGAATGAGAAAAGAGAAGGAAAGAAATTAACCCTGTGGTGTGATGACAGAGATCTCTACAAATCACACTGTGTTTCACATTGCCTCTGACAGCCAGCCAAACCTGAGCTGGCCAATTTTCCACAGGTTGAGTACATTACAGGAAGCTTAAAAATACATCTACAAGTGTTTAACTGCCTTCTCTGTTGCGTGATGTTGTTAAAGTTAAGAAGCTTTATAGATGATGGGATGGTCAAAGGGATGTGAGTGCTATTTCCACTTTTCCCATCTCCTCCTTTCCTGTTTCTTCTGGAGAAGTGCCAACAAGTCATCAAGACCTGGGTCCATTTTCACTTGTGAATAAAACCTCCAGAACAAATAACAGCCTACAAAGATAAGCTTTTGTCCAAATGTACAGTTAAGAAGTTATCTCATCCTTTTAAACTTCTCTTTCTGCAAGTATTTACCATGACTTTAAAAACATGAGTTTTGCAAAGTTTTCAAGATGAGCTTTCCTGTCAGTTGACAAGTTCTGAATGGCAACATTCTGCTGTTTCCCCAGTTGCTGCATTTGCACAGAGCACTCTGGAAACTCACAGCTAGAAGACAGAGGTCTGTCTTTAAAGTCAGTACTGTCCCCAGAAATGACTGCCATATAATTTGGGAAGGGTGAGTGTTAGGATCTGGGTTTGTCAGGACTTTTCATGGTTTGTTTATTACGAAAATTTAAACCAGTTTGATTCTTTGTTTCTTTCTCTGAGTGATGCCTTTGAAGGGGGAATTGTTCCTTTCCTAATTATGTCTAGTTGTTTATTTTTTTGTGAGCCTCAAAAGAACAGCATAACTAGCAGAGCAGAATAACTTCTCTACAGTAATAGGGTAAAAATAAGAAACTAAATAACCTCTTGTACTATAACAAGGGTTTACTTTAAAGGCTCAGGTTCGTTATTGACTGTTTGTGTGCCAGTGCTACTTAGCCATTTATGTAACTACTTTCTCAGTGTAACTGCTGGTAACCCAAAATACGAAGTGAGTACTTTGAAGAGCTTAGATCACACATTGCAATGGGATTTAGACATTTCCACAAGTGTGGAATGGGGACAGCATGGCCCATTTTGCTGTGTACAGGGCACTGCTTTCCATCTAGCACACGCAGTGTTTATTTCAGTACAAATTGCTTCGTATTTTGACTTCACAGTGAATTTCTCTTCTGTAATGTACGTATCAGAGTGGCGTGTGTTGACAGTGATACGTCTGGTGGAACCTGGTTCTGCCACCATTTGATGCTAGCAATAGCATGTAAGACTTGCTCAGCTGATGTTGAAGCCAGGCTCCAACGCAACCACAGTATCACAGTATCACCAAGGTTGGAAGAGACCTCACAGATCATCAAGTCCAACCCTTTGCCACAGAGCTCAAGGCTAGACCATGGCACCAAGTGCCACGTCCAACCTTGCCTTGAACAGCCCCAGGGACGGCGACTCCACCACCTCCCTGGGCAGCCCATTGCAGTGGCCAATGACTCTCTCAGTGAAGAATTTTCTCCTCACCTCAAGCCTAAACTTCCCCCGGCGTGGCCTGAGGCTGTGTCCTCTCGTTCTGGCGCTGGCCACCTGAGAGAAGAGAGCAACCTCCTCCTGGCTACAGCCACCCCTCAGGTAGTTGTAGACAGCAATAAGGTCACCCCTGAGCCTCCTCTTCTCCAGGCTAAACAATCCCAGCTCCCTCAGCCTTTCCTCGTAGGGCTTGTGCTCGAGGCCTCTCACCAGCCTCGTCGCCGTTCTCTGGATACGCTCAAGCATCTCGATGTCCCATTATCCTGTCTTCCTTGAAGCTGGTAGAAGGACTCGTGCTATAACATAGAATCAACTACCAATGATGTTAGGTTTTCAGGGTTTCCTCCCTCCCCTCAAAAGCACTGGAGTGAGTTATAAGTATGTTAAAACTCACTGGGGAAAATCATTTTGTAACTATTGACATTTTAGTAGCAGTCTAATGAGGTACTTAGATTTTTCTAGTATGATGTGTTGAGGAGTCATTAGAAAAGATTCAGAAAGGGGAAACTTTTGAATTTTTCTTTTTAAGCTTCTCTCTAACACAACTATAAAAACCCCCACCCTCTATTGATTTTCTTGTTGTCTAGATACCTGATCGGAGATGAAGCCTGCTCTACAAAAAGACTGGGTCCTTTTCCAACTCCCTTTTCTGCCCCTCAAAACCTATCTAGACAAAGATGACTCCTCTCTGAAGAACTGGGACGTATTTCCCAGGCAACATTCATGTTTTTTTCTTTACTAAGCAAGCAAAATTTAGAAGAGATAAGAGGAACAGAGGTGTGCTGCAGAGAGGATGAGAAAAAGAGCAAAAAGATTCTGTCCTCAACCCCACAGCCTTGCTTTATTTTTCATTTAAATGACAAAGTCATCTTGTCTCCTGCTTTGCATGTGGATATTCATTTGAGCTACAGTTCCATAAGATTATTCAGAATAGCTCAGTAATTCTCAGGATTTCCAAAGTTCTGCCTGCCCATGTGCTTTGCCCTCAAGCCTTGGGAGAGAGAAAGATTTTCTTGTTTGTATGTTTGCATGTTTAAGATTTCACCAACCTCTCAAACTAAATGAAGCCTAATCCTAATTTTCATTTCCATTATATTGTCTGTAGCCTCTCTAACACTTGGCTAATACCAGAACCCTGCTCTCCATGACACTTTATAGGAGAACTGATTCTACTCAAAAGAGTTATGAAGGCAGGCAAAGGACTAAAATTCTTACCCCAGATAATGGGGTAAAAAAAGATGGGAACAACCATTAGCACCTCCTGGTTCTCCAGACAGAGGCAGTATGGCCTAATTAGTAGGCACTGTGTACCTTAGCACATTTTATCCACCTGCAAAAATTGCTATTCCGGAGTAGGATTGCCCCACTGCTGCCCCGCCCTGGATAGTGTGGCAAACTGGAAACTCAGAGGCTGGAATAACCAAACTCCATCTCATTCTTCTGGCCACTGGTTTCAGTCCACTTACCCATTCATTGAAATACAGCACGATGGCCCGCGTTTCCCCCTGTGCTGTGGAAATCAGCTTTGTCACCTTTTTGACATCTTTCACTCAATTCAAGAGAGATGTTGAGGTGCTGGAATGTGTCCAGAGAAGGGCAACAAGGCTGGTGAAGGGCCTGGAACACAAACCCTATGAGGAGAGGCTGAGGGAGCTGAGGTTGTTTAGCCTGGAGAAGAGGAGGCTAAGGGGTGACCTCATTGCTGTCTACAACTACCTGAAGGGAGGTTGTAGCCAGGTGGGGGTTGGTCTCTTCTCCCAGGCAACTGTGATGGTTTGGGTGTTCCCCACCCCCCACACACTTTAGAAATCACCCAGACTAGACTCAGCCTGCTCTGGAAATTTGAATGAAGCTCATATTTACAGCTAGCACAATTTACAAGCAGATATTTACAGTATATACAGATATATACAGATATATACAGAACTATACAAGGTAAAAAGGTAATACAGACACAACTCCCCTCCCAGAAACCTGAGTCCCCAGGAGGGGCTCTCAACCACCCGTCACCTTCCCCCTACCCCTCTCAACCTTACCCCAGTCCNATTCTTCTCACCAAAACATCCCAGCTAGGCTCAAACTAGCACAGCAACCAACAACAAGACAAGAGTACACAGTCTCAAGTTGTGTCGGGGGAAGTATAGGCTGGATGTTAGGAGGAAGTTCTTCCCAGAGAGAGTGGTTGACATTGGAATGGGCTGCCCAGGGAGGTGGTGGAGTCACCATCCCTGGAGGTGTTCCAGAAAAGACTGGATGAGGCATTTAGTGCCATAGTCTTGTTGATTGTTTAGGGCTGGGTGCTAGGTTGGACTGGATGATCTTGGAGGTATCTTCCAACCTGGTTGATTCTATTCTATTCTATTCTGTTTTGCTGGTGAGTTCAGTGAGGGTGTCATTGGTTATTTTCTAAAGAACCAACAGAAGTTTTCCATGTGCGGATGGCAAAACGCTGGCTGCAGTTGGCTGCAGAGATGGCAGCATCTTCTACATCCTTCCTATAGACTTGCTTGGCCTGAAAGCAGGTCAAGACCACCCCATGCTGTAGTCTGACGTACTCATGGTTGTCACCCCAGCAGTACCATATTAAACTCATCATGTACCAAGATGCGGTGGATTGGCCACCCTGATCTGAGCACGTACGATACCCGAGAGCTCTTGTAGCATATGCCATGTTTGTGTATGTGCTATTAGTGTTTCCACTGAGGTCTGCATCTTTCTAACAGCTCACTGCAGCTGTATTTGTGCATTATAAAATAGCATGTTTTAAAGTGCCTTGTGAAGCAGATCCTTCCAGCCTCGTATTGTAAGGCAACAAGAGCCGTGCCATGTAAAAGTGTGTCTGCGCGTGTCAGCAAAGTGCTTCTTTCAGCGTGATAGCTGAGTGCAGAAATTTCAAGAGGAATCAGGCAATTAAATTTCAAACCCACATCTCTTCTGTTTGTTAGGAATTCATCGTTTCACATAGATGCAACATTTCATTGTGTGTCTCATATCTTCTCATATCTATATACACGATTTCATTTTAATTTTTTAATATTGTCTTTTCCTGTTGTTGGGATTTTTTTTCCCCCTTTCTTTTCCTGGACAGGTTATACATATGCTAATAGAAATATGCCTATTATTTGAAGCATAGTTCTGCTTGTCAATGAAGCTTCATTAACACCGTTATCACTGCCTGACATTTATCTTATAATTTTCCAGAGTTGACTGTTACATCTCCATGGAAACCCAAATTGCAATTGAAACAAGTGAGATAATAAAGGCATCCATAGAGGATTGACAGTATGCAAGCCCACAGTGTTTGCAGGCTACATTTGTTTATAGTTCCTTAGATAAATCCATTGCAGTGGAGATTTTTATTACCTGTCTCCTATCTTTCTATGACTGCTGCTTATTGCAGGGTTTAGAACATGTTTGGGTTTTTTATTTATTTATTTATGTTTTTAATTAGAGCAATAAATTATATTGAACTCAGCAAGGGATGCATTGAAGATGTAAATTCTAGAGTGATTTTTCTGTGATGAGACATGAAATTTTAATATATCATTTTGGCACTATGCAGACCAATGCATTCTTAGATCAGCTTGGGGTTTTTTTGAAGCAGCCAAAACTTGTGATCGTGGACCCTTTTTATTTGCTGACTCTTTCATTATGCAAGAAAGATTGGGGTTTTTTTTTTTGGGGGGGGGGTGTTGGATTTTTTTATTTCTTCTATACCTAAGGACTTTCTAAGTTCGTGACTCTAAATCAATTTAGATGGTGCCTCAAAGCATAGAGTCATGAAACTGGAGTGGGTCCAGAGTGAATTAATCTGAAATTAATTTGATTTTGAAAGGCTCCATCTGGCTGTGTTTGGAAAAGGCATTTAGACAGATATATAAACAAATGATCATCTGTATTCTATATGCCAGATGTGGTGTGAAAAAAAAATGAAGAAATGGTTTTAAAAAAAAAAAGAAAGCTGAGGGGGATTTTGCCATAACGATGCTCAACTTGTTAAAATTGCAATTGCTTCACATTTTAGACAATAATCTTGTCTTATATTCAGATTTGTAAAAGGAAGGGAGTATGGAGGAGCTTGAGATGATGTTTAAAGTAAGAAAATGGAACATCACAGCTTGCTTTAATTGTTTGTTTGAGATCTCGCATAAATAAGTGCAGCTAACCAAAATTGGCTGTACCCTTAGTAGGAGAAATGCTGTGATCATCCACTCCGTTTTTAAGGAAGCCCTTTAGGTAAAGCAGCCAGGTCAGGCATGAGCTGTTGGCCTCCCTCTCTTTGGACATATGCTTGTGGACCTTGTGAAAATAGCTCTCTGCACTTTGTGGAGCTCAGCTGTGAGCTGGTCTGAGTTTGTGTGGGTGCCAGTCTTGAAATGTGTCGGGCTGTAAATTACTTCTTGCAATAACTGGTTGACATTAGCACACAGAAATCGCTGTGGTTTAAAACAAATATTTGGAGGATACCTTTCCATGCACTCCATCCCCACAACCCCAACTCCAGGACACAGTTTGCTGTACACTAGAGAAGTCCTTGTAAACCTCATGAGAACTAGCAGAAAACTGCCAGCCTGGACATAAAACTTGACAAAATAGTCATGTTATTAGTTATCAAACAAAAAAGAAAACAACTTTTTTTTTAACCTTTCATTAATGCCTTTGAAGCATTTGTGGGAGAGGGCAAAAAGGAAGAAGGGAATTGAGTAACAGTTTTCTAAATTTGGAGCAGTAAGTGTTTGGAACGTGGAGAGAGAGAGAGAGAGAGTGAGGTTGTTGACAAGAAAACAGATGGTCCTCTGTGTCCTGAATTTTAAAATCGTGGTACTATTCTAATTCAGTTGTTGACATGGCACAAATAGATATGCATTTGGGTGTAAGCAAATACTTTATTTTTAATAATAATACCGATAAATGTTCCCTGACACACAGAAAGAAGTAAGTATGCTTCATTGCAAATATGTGTCATCAGCAAAGCAAGGCATTAATAATCCACGCCATTAATACTGAGCAGTCAGCTGCTTCAAATTCAACTTCATGTGAAAAATTATATCCATTGGTGCTCCAAAACTATAATGTTGTGCAAGTGCATGAGTGCTCTCTCTTGTTGCTGTCCCATAATGCAGAGAGAACCCCTTTGCAGTATGAGTCCTTTTTAGATGCAGCACAGGTACACGTGCAAAAAGATAACCTCTGCCCCAAAGAGATTAACAACAAAAGACAAAGTTGGTGAGGGGTACAAGAAGAGTAGAACAGTAAGGTGCCGTTGTTGGTGGTGACCAGCAGAGTCGTAGTGATCCATCAGGGTTCTCTTGCTGCCATAAAAGATTTATTTAGAGATAGGTTATAAATCAGAAGCCTTTTAATGCTAAGCTGTCTGGTTCAAAACCAGATGTGTAGATGCCAACAGAAAACAGATATTTAAAATTTATTACAAAGGTATTTATTGGCCATGTCTTAACTCTTGTGGTGCTTCTCTCCTGTTGCATAGTCAGAAAGGCAACTACCTTACACCTGGTGAAGATGGATCCAATTTATTTAAGAGTTTAAGAACAAAATCTGCACAGAAAGCAAAAAAACTTACTTATTGGGTGGTTGCCTAAGCAGAGCTTTATGTTGCAGAAAATTATTTCTTGGGAGACTCCATCTAGACTTGAAGTCATTAGTTCCTAAAGACTACAGAACCTGGAAGAACAAGACTGCGGGCTAATACATAGGCTGTTAATTTGAATCTCCAAGCACTTACTTTAGTAATTTTTACCGTGGATCCCTACATATTTATGATCCTCATTCATACTTGAACAAAAGGGGAAACAAACTTGGCATTAAGGGCTAAGTTGTGGTGTGTCTGTGGGGTGTGTTTGGCTTTCTTCAGCTGTTAAAGGACAGATGTCTGTCGCTGGCTGTTGAGCTTCTACTAATTTCACTTTAGTAAATCCATAGGCCAGTGCAGGAAAATCCTTAAACGTACTGGAAATACTGTCATGAATTTTAGCAGCATAAACAAAAGAACACTATCCTCCAGCTCAGACCTGTGCAGATGGTGTGTTTAATTGTTTACTTCCACTATTGGATGAACTAACAGTCATATTTAATTGGTTTCCAAGCTAGAGTACTTAAACCAAACCTCTTAACCTCTTCCTCCCCCTGTTTGCCTTCACTTCTGTGCTTTTTCATTCTCTTGTTTACATAGATTTTAACTTGTATGAGTTACTCCACTTGTGTCTGTATACAGCACATACACATCATTAAGCACTACTGCATGTTCTAAAAGATAATGTGCTTGATTAAAAATAGATCCATACGCCAGCAGTAAGAGTTGAGATAGTCTTGAGATGTGTTGGGCATCTCTTGGTTGTTTTTTTTTTGTCTTTTTTCAAAGATGCATGTGAATGTAATTTTGAAGGTGTGAAGTAGCAGATGTACAGGAAAAAAAAACATTTGCAAAGTTACTGTTGCTTAACTTTACAGTCATAGGAAATATTGCCAAGAGCAGGATAATAAAATGACATAATTTTGTAGTTTTGAATGTGCACACAAGAGAGATCCAGTGTTTAGATTAAAACCCGAGACTGAAATCAAACTGCTTTGTAATGGGAGTGGTGTAGCAACACAGAGGCTGAGCACCTGAAGCACCACCACCCTCCAGAGGTGAATATTTTGTAATGAGGCTATGTGGGGAAAGACCTTCTCCCATTAGCTTTGGTGAGAAGAACTTTCAGGGCTAATTTAGAAGCTGAAAAGGTAATTGCATTTTAGTGAAGCTCTTGTTATGATTTGCTTTTGTGTCCTTAATTTCTTTCTATGATATTAATGCAGAATCTGCATCTATACCTCTAAAAATATTTATCTCAGGTGGGCTCAGCTCACTTCTTAGGTTTCATGAGTATGTATTTTGTTCAATAGTTTTTCCTTTTCATATTGCCATTGGTATCATGCAGTCTGACCTACCTGCTCGAAAGGCAGCTTCTCTCTGCTGCTCCTTCACTCAAATTTGCTCTCCATCAAAACAATTTTCACAGAATCACAGAATGATAGGTTTGGAAGGGACCTCTGGAGATCATATAGTAGGAAAAGGTTGGGTTTGGTTTTTTTTTTTTCCCTAGATTTTCAAGTAATTTGTCCTCTATGATAGATTGCTACCTTTTTGCCTTCCTTAAAATCTGCATTTAAGGCATTAAAGCAATCACATGTACTAAATCTAGAATTAGTCAGAAAAGAAGTATCCTCTACAGTAACAATGGTGTGCATGATGCAATATACAGAGTGTTAGCAAAGCTGGGCTGCAGGTAATCACTGATTTCAGCAGAAAAATTACTGTGAGTTTTAAATTATCAGGGCAGTAATAAGAACTCCATTGTCTTAAGAAACATTATGCTTTTACAGGTAATTTCTGCCAACGTGGAGGCAACGCAAGAAAAAATCCTTGCATTTACCATTCAGTGCTTACACAAGCACTTGAGTATTATTAGCTACTGAGAAGAATAAAATCTGAGCCTTGGATGTCAGGTATTAAAAGCCATCAGAATTTTCTTGTAGCTCATGTGTATGTGTGAGTGCAAGTGCGGTTGCTCTCTGCTGGATGGCTGAAGAATTGTTCATCTCTTTGTTAAAGGCTTCATGGGTCTCTAAGATGGAGTAAGGGAGGATATTTTGTGATCTCTGAGTTTCAGTATCCCTCCTGCAATTGCAGTTGGCCTTCAGCAGAAGTATAGCAGAATGGCAGCTTTGCAAGTCTTATAACTCCGCAGTTGTCAGCCCCACTGATGGGTGCAGAGAAGCCTTAAAAAATGATTTTGTAGATTTTATTGCATGCATAGGACCAAACATCCAGCCATGTGCTACTGTATTCATTGAGCACGATGTCAGGTTCATTTAGCAACTGCTGTTATGGTTGTGTGTTACTTAATTATTAATATTATTAACATTTAATAGTTCTGTCAAAAATTGTACAAGACGCTACAGTGAGAGCAGTTAATGAGTTTTGAAACATCTTCTTGCCTTTGAACTGATTCTGAACAACTGTGCCATGAAAATGCTGATAGACCAAAACATGCAGATCCTGCATTGATTTATTTATGGCTTAAAGAGATGGAACAGCTTCGCACTTTTCTTTGGTTGGTTTGGTCTGATTTTGGGGTTTTGGGGTTTTTTGTTTGTCAGAGGTTCTGGCCCTTTTTTTTGCTGGCCAAAATCCAGTTTAGGTAATTACAATCTGTGCCTATAAATTGCAACCCCCTTCAGTTTTCAATTGGGTATAGTATTGTTCTGCCCTTCCTGGCTGAAATTGTTGTGCGATAATGCTCCATGTCATTAAACAGCTGCCGTCTGTCACCTTACAATGAAGTCATTCCTCTCTAAACAATGAGTTTATAAAGCCCTTTTGGGTCCTTCCAGATAGAATTTGCTCATAAACTAGCAGTTATGAGCTTTCAAGTACTGTAAGGTGATGCTTGTTTGTCTCTCTTGACAGCAGTTGGAGTCCTTCTGATGGGTGTTGTCCCTTTTGTCCTGGCAGTGACTCTCTAGCTCAGATGTAAATATTATTACTGTAAAACTCTGATACCTGCAAATGCCTCTGCACTGGGGTGGATTTAGTAGTCTTTACACTTGAAACCCATTTGTCATCATGCTCTTCTCATTATGTTTCCCTCTCTTAGAGGGAGCTCAGTGTTCTCCTACAGATGTATTATACCATGTAATATGGAAAAGGCAAATCTCCATCAAAATGGTAAAAGCACTAAAATAAAGTGAAGGCTGAGACATAAACTAACCAAAACAGAAGAGTGAGAAGGGTTCCTGGGGAGAGCAAAAAACAGATTTTTAAAAGTGAGTCTCCTATAAACTCATTTGGTCCCCATTAAGAGCTGATTTTCAGTACCTGACTTGACACCTAGTTCATTAATGGAAATGAACATAGATTAATGGCAAAGCTCTTAACAGTGATGAATTTAAGAGAGTCCCTTTTGATCCAGACATAGTTTCTGAAGTCTCTCCTTAGTGGTCAGTTTGCTTTTAACAGTCTTAGTGTAACTGTATCTATGAATGGAGAGACAGAGAAGATGCCTAGGAGGTTTTTCTGGTGTTCTTGCTTAAGCAGCAGTGATATTAAAACAGTCTCTAGCTCCTCAAAGAGTGGCCCTGTCAACTTGCTGAAATGATGGAATGGTAGTTAGGTTATTAGAAGGAAAATTGGCACAAATTGAGAGAGAGAGGATGCTCTGGCTGCAACCACAAGCAGCCAGCGACTCAGTAGCTTAATCTCTGCCCTCAGGCTGCTCTCTACGATACAGATGACACCTTGTCAGTGAAGATGATGTGCTGGGTCAGCCTTGAGTCCAATGGGCTAAATTGGCCACGGAGGGAAGGATTGCTGCAGTGTAGAGAGAGAAAGCTACATAATCTAATTTTTTTTTGAATGTATGTCATCATTTGGGTACTGACAGTAATTGTCAAGGGATCCTGTTCTCATTAGTGTCCCCTAGACACAGCTATCTCTGTATGCTCATGCTTTCAAGAAATAGTTCTCAGCTTTTATAAACTTTCCTCTTGGAAAGTTTCACACGTGGTTTCTCTTTTGCCTGGTTATTTCTTGGGTACAGCAGAAGGTGAAGGTGGGGGAAGGAAGGAGCCACTTTTTCAGAGAGCCCTTACATTGGCAAAGAGAAGTAACAAAACAAAAGCCCTGTAGGTGTTGGCAACCGAGGTCTCAGTGCACAGCAATAATGTCCCTTGGGTAAAGATGAAGGTTGAGAGAAGATAAGGGAATAATCTTTAGCAGAGATTATTTGCAAGGGATCAAGAACATTTGGCTGGATTTCCTATTGACCCAATAAACTTTGTGACAACTGAACTGTCAGACAAGTGTGCTGTGTGGCTGCATTCCACAATGGAACCTTAAAGCACACTGCAGGCATTAGATTCATAGAATCTATAAAAATGGAGGGGTTTCCATTGTTATCTCTCTATTGTTTTGTTCCTTTGTTCAGCTTGTCTGCACTGACTACAGTCTGATGGCCATGTCTGAAGCTGGATGAGGATGCTACCGCAAATGCCATTGCTACAAAAGTCCGCATGTGTTCCTCAAAACCCTGACAGTGAGAGTGAGATCCCTCGAGGGTGCTTGGGAGCCTTAGTTTGCAGAGACATCAAAGGAAATACAATTTAAAGAGGGACCCAGCCAGTGCTCTCTCTTCAGGCTGATCTTGCCTATCAACCCCCAAAATGCTGGCAGCTCAGTGAAACCTCTGCTTTGTTGCAGAAAAGGATTATAAAGAACAGTCTAAGTTGTGCTTGTTTTTTTTATTCCTAAATCTGCAGGAATTGGTGCATTGGCATAGCAGTCAGTGGATGGTAGAATGTAGTCTGGAGAAGTTTTAATGACCTACCCAATTAATTCAGGCAGTGGGTCATAAAACCTGTCCCCCAGAGCTTTGCCACTCAGTGTTACAGTAGCCTGTGCCTGGAGTCAGAGCCTTTAGCCATCTTTCCCATAAAGCATTTCAGGAAGAGTATCAACATAATTCAACTTCAGCTCCACCAAATAGAGAAAGGGCTCAAACATTATGTGAAATTAGAAGAGATTGTGGCCTGTGCTTTTAGCTCAAAGCAAGAGGAAGTTCTTTACAGTGAGGGTGGTAAGGCACTGGAACGGGTTGCCCAGGGAGGTTGTGGATGCTTCCTCCCTGGAGGTGTTTAAGGTCAGGCTGGATGAGGCCTTGGGCGAGCTGCTCTAGTGGGAGGTGTCCCTGCCTGTGGCAGGGGGTTGGAGCTGGATGATCCTTGAGGTCCCTTCCAACCTAAACCATTCTATGATTCTATGATTCTAAGAACTTGATGCTAGTGATGTCATTGACCTGAGAAAACAGATAGAAGTGTTTGGTTTAGTCACTTCCTTAAAATTGGCTTGTTAGCCATGGACATTCTTGTGCTTTCGGTGCTAAAGGAGGTTTGGGTAAAGGAAAAAGCAATCAAATAACCTCATTATTCCTTATTAAATGTTGCATTTGCTGTAATTTTGAGCTAAAGGAATAATCATTTATGGGCTTCTTAAAGAAGGGATCCAACAGAGAAGAGGTGAATGGCATAATTTAAAAATTAACTCAATTCATTTTTTTCAATGTAAATAATGTAGAGAATAAATGAAGCAAAAAGTGAAGTCAGTTTCTGAAAGGAAATAGTTGTCTGAGTTCAGGGCAAAGATGGGGGCTACACAGCTAAGCCTTTACATTTTCTTCTCTTTGCAGATCCAAAATAATGTGTAAATTAGTTATTTTAAGCTGAGTCAGTCAAGGAGTTTCTAGTTTTATTGAGATTCTTGGGGGTTGGTTCTTTACTTTGATTTAAGTGTTACATATATATGGAAAATGCAGATTCTAAGGCCTGGAGAAATTGTGATTTCTCCAGGTGTGCTTGTGACCTGAACAGCATCTTCAAAATGACGAGCACATATAAGACAATTTGTGCAATGAATGTGATATAAAAGGTTGGACCAAATCTTTCAGTCTCTTAATCAGGCAAAACTCCCACCAGAATCAACAGATTTGTCTAATAAATGAATGTGATAAATCCTGTTGTCTGCTGATCCTTGTCAAAGAGACTTCGCAAAGAACGATCAAACTTCCTGTCGTTGATTTAAAATGTACCTTTCATATAACTTTCTCCTTCCTGCTGTAAACAGGGAAAGTGCTAAAGTTAATATGGACATATTAATCTGTTCAGGTGAATTATGCTTTCAAGGAGATGAAACACATGAAACCAAATAATTTGACTTTGCCCAGGTTATAGCTGTGAGACAGGGGAATTACACAGGGTTGGGGTTTTTTTCTTGCCATTCTTAGATGATTTTTTTTTTTTCACTTGCAAAATAATGAATTTTGTCTGGTTGTGCATGTTTTGAGCTCTTCCAAGTCCTCCTATGGGCATTCTCTCCTGAATAATCATCAAATGGAGAAACTGTAATTAAAGCCAACCTTTGTTGAAACT
Organism: Tricholaema leucomelas; assembly: GCA_013400475.1. Classification (NCBI taxonomy): domain Eukaryota; kingdom Metazoa; phylum Chordata; class Aves; order Piciformes; family Lybiidae; genus Tricholaema lacrymosa; species Tricholaema leucomelas. Next base: position 218,571 of record WAAF01018279.1, read on the forward strand.
GGCAGGTAGCTCTGAAATACCTGAATTCTGAAATGATCAGCTTTCATCGTTGCTGAACACAGGCGACTTTCCCTCCTTCCGCTGTAGAAAAATAGGGGCAATGCTCTAAATGTCACATCTCATTACTGGGTTTTTTTTCTTGGAACTGAAGTATCCAGAAATTATCATCACATATAGAATCTCTAGCAAGTAATCAGTTCAACTTTTTGTCCTTAATTATCAATAAGAGCGTGAGGCAGGGTTTTTGTTCATTTGTTTGGTTTGGGGTTTGGGTTATTTTATTTGGTATTTAAAATTTCATTATGAGCACAGTACTTCCTAAACTGTAATGTATCCTTTGTCTCACAGAGCAGCTTATTTTTTTTACTAAAGTTTTTTTTTTCTCCTGTCTCTTTTGATCTTAGATGTACATTTGTAGATCAGATAGGTAATAATTTGCAGTGGATGGAAAAAAAGCAAAAAAATTTGATGTCTTTTTGCAGGGAGAAAAACTTTTCGAAGCAGCATTTTCATTTTTGCAAGCAAAAAGGCAATTTAGCCATTTCCTTCTTGTTTTGAATTTTGCCTTTTTTTTTTCTCTTCCTTTTTTTTTTTTTTCTCTCTTCCCTTTTTTTTTTTTTTTTTTCAATACCAGGGTGCAGTAAACAATGTGCTTTAAACTGGAGCTTCTCCAGACTGCTTTTCCTTTTCAAAGAGCGTAGGCAACTAATCGGCAGCAAACAGCCACATAGCTGGAGTGTTTTCCATTCTAGGCAATATTGTACTAATTTGATGCACACATGGATGCTTCACAGAATCTGCAAATTCATCGCTGGCATCTTTCATTAGTCATCTGACAGATTGCCAAGTGTTTCATATTCCTTTCATGTGACTTTATTACAAAACACGCTCACACACGCACTGCCTTATTTCTGCCAGTAGACAGTTTACTGAGGATTCACTGCAGTTCTGTTTACAACAGCCATGGAGAGAAATCTTCGCTTATTTCCAACTGTCCTCTGCTTTAAAATGCAAAAGTCTTGGTTTGAGTTGTGCTGTTCTCTTCTTATATAATGATAATAAGCAGCAGCCTGCAGAGAAAACCAGACTCAATGAAAAATGTAATCGCATTGGGATTTTTGTTTGTAATACCTATGCTATTCATTAAATAGTGACTTTTTGTTCTGCTTTGTGCCAATTGACTTCATCTTCTGCATCTAGTGCACATGAAAACTGCATCGTCTCCTAACTCGCCTTCTCTTTTTGATCTCCTTTTCCACTTTCTAGTAACGGCACAGCTAACAAGATGAATGGAGCTTTGGATCATTCAGACCAACCAGACCCAGATGCCATTAAGATGTTTGTTGGACAGATTCCCCGTTCATGGTCGGAAAAAGAGTTAAAAGAACTTTTTGAGCCTTATGGAGCTGTCTACCAGATTAATGTTCTCCGAGACAGAAGTCAGAACCCTCCCCAAAGTAAAGGTACAGTAGTTGTGTTCTCTTTGCTTTCAGTTTGGTTGTTTTTCTGATGCTCACGCCTGCCTTCAGGATTGACAGAGATGTTTGCATCTAGGCTGACTGGTTTGAAGTGTACTGTGTTGAGCTATGCAGCAATCCTAAGAGGAGAGGACTGCTGAATACCTATCGATTACAGTCTTCCTCCTCTTCTTAAGCTGCAGTTTAAATGTCTATTATCTGGAAACATGGTTTCCAACTGTGCAAAAATAACAAAAGATTGCCATTCCTGTTTAAATTATTATTGCCAAGAAATGTGGAAACCTGAGTGGTCACTTTCCCAGGATTAACTTGTGAAAAGTACAGTTTTCTGTTGCTGCCTTTTGTTTCCTTACTTTGCACCCCAGGTGGGAATGGTTTTAAGTATAGAAAAGAGAAGAAATGGTGGCAGTGGGCTCTTCCTACGTCATTGCTCCAGAGGCAATACAAATTACAAAATAGAGTCACCCTGCCCTTTTTCCAAAAATCTGATTTGTTTTCTGCACTCATATTATAGGATTGATTTTTTTGGAGGCATTTTTTTCTGAAAGAAAAGTTTGATTTTCCTTCACACATTTTTTTCTAGGTACATGTAAAGTATTTATCCTTAATTGTATTGCTTGCTTTCTTTCACTGTACATCTATGCATATTGAGGCATGTGAGAGTTTATTATTTATGTATTATAGCTATGTAAGTATAACACATGCTTACCTGTAGACTGAAAGAGAGGACTTTGTTTCACAGAATGCATTTTTCTTCCTCCATAGCTGTATACTTCCATTTACTCTTCAGGTTTGGTCCATGAAAACGTTGCTAGCATTATAAATAATTAGTGCAGCTTGGAGGCATAACTAGGTATGCCTGTGTGCCTGGCTGTAAGGTTGCTATATAGTTAGTCATTCTTACTGCACTCCTGCCATGGCTCCTAAGAACCTTTAAAGCACATATGCTATGGATTATTTTATGGGCTAGCAGCTAACTAACAGAGCAAAACAGCACTCACTTGAGATTTCAGTTCACTGAGAGGTGACTGCCGTCATGTGAGACACACAGCACAACTTTGGGTGCTCCTGTGTTTTTGTGCAAAGCACTGACAAGGCTCAGCATGTCCTCCTTGCCCTGGGTATGGGACAGAGGATCATCTCAGGGGCCTCTTCTTTGTTGCTGCGATTTAAGCACTTTTGTGCACTGAGTGATGTTAGTTAACTTTGGATTGCGTGTATCTATCGCTTCTGGTTAAAAGACCAGGTGCATTGGTGTCATACCAGCAGCAAGAAGGAGGTTCATCTCGCTATGCTTTCCTGCTATGCAATTCACATACTTTTTGCCTTCAGAAGCACAAGGTAATTTGGTTGGAATGTTTCAATGTGGTTCTGCTTCCAACTCCTTTCATTCACAAGATTGGTGTATTGTAGCACGTAGCCCCCTGCCTTGTTAGCACAGAGCCCTCACCAGGTTTCTTTTTCTTGTAATGCAGGATAGAAGACAGCATTAAGAGGTCAAGCAACTGGATTTTCTGCAGTCCAGGCTGCTATGGATGAGCAAACTCCTACTTAGTTTAAACCACTAAAATGCTGAACTTTGAGACTCGTCCATTTAGAAAGAGCTGATCCCCAGGCCACAGAAATGCCTTCCCACTAAGCAGTAAATGAAGTGAGAATGATACTGTGGTTAGACAGAAGAAAGCCATTGATTCCCATTTCTGTAGTGTTTTCCATTATGCTGTACCTGTCTGTCAGGCTGCTTGAAGGCATGAAGCTTAAGTACAGGTCATGCAAATCCTTGTTGGCTAATTATGAACCCTTGTAGTCCCCCTATTGGCACTGTTCTTCTGAAAGGTGGTTGGTATTTGGGTTTGGGTTTTTTTTGCTTGGACTCTTTTCAGCCATGCAGAAATGATACCTTTGTATCACTTCAGGCATTATATGTTTTAATGAATAGATGAAATTAATCCTCAAGAAAGACAGAATAACCTTCAGACTTGTATTTCCCTGAAACAGCAGCAAGCTCCTCTAATGGTCAGCTTTTCCCTTGGAAGCTTTGGAGAAGAGTATCTCCATGTTAGCTCTACCCTTCCTCCCAGCTAGTCTGCCAGCGAGGTTGCTACATACAGATACCTCTTGAGTGTCTTGTGCATATATTTTGGCTAGGAATGGTATTTATTTCCTTAATCCAGTAGCACAAAGGATCACAGGATATTAGGGGTTGGACGAGACCCAAGGAGATCATCAAGTCCAACCCCCCTGCCAGAGCAGGACCACACAATCTAACACAGATCACAGAGGAACACATCCAGACAGGCCTTGAAAGGCTCCAGAGAAGGAGACTCCACGGCCTCTCTGGGAAGCCTATTCCAGTGCTCTGTGACCCTTACAGTAAAGAAGTACCCCCTTGTGTTGAGGCAGAACCTCTTTTGCTGCAACTTACACCCATTGCTCCTTGTCCCATCCCAGGGAGCAGATGAGCAGAACCTGTCCCACTCCTCCTTGCCAGCCTTCAGATACTTATAAACATTTATCAAATCCCCTCTAAGTCTTCTCTTCTCCAGAAGAGCCCCAGGTCCCTCAGCCTCTCCTCATAAGCCATGCCCTCCAGTCCCCTAATCATCCTTGTAGCCCTCCGCTGGACCCTGTCCAGCAGTTCCCTGTCCCTCTTAAACTGGGGAGCCCAAAACTGAACACAGTATTCAGGATGAGTGAGAGATTCTCAAGAAAGTCAGAAACAGACAAACAAACAAATTGCCCTGAAAAATGTCTCGTAGTCTTGTTGTCATCACAATACATGAGAAATATTTGTGCTATGTAATTGGCATTTAATAATGAAGCTGAGTTTGACTTTTTGTTCAGAGGTGTGGTTGAATTCTGTGCTGTCTCTGTGCTCTCTCCCACACAAAACAACCGTTTATATTTTATTTGAGCTGGGTGGATTGGGGTAAAGCCAGACATTTTCCTGTCTGCTGCCTCTTCTCTGCATCACTTCTAGTTTTGTTGAACCAAGGGGACCTTATGGTCAGGTGACACTGGAAAAAGTTCAGTTCACATTTCATTGCATGATTGTGGCTGTGTGTTCATGAAAAACATTCACCAGCTGATATCCCCCAGAAATGTTCTTTTAATATTCTGCATGCTGTAAATTGCAATGGCAAACATCAAGTTAATGTTACTAAACCACATGGGAGGGTGGTGACTTGGTTTTTTTTCTTTGAAGAAAGGCATTTGGATTTTCAAAAGACTTTCTCTCTTACCAGAGAGAAGTTGTATATTTCTGTTAGCTTGGCCAAAGGGGCTTCTCCAATTTGGACAGAATTTTTCTCTGATGAACTGTTTATGAAGCTGCAAACTGAGTCTCTCCTGATTCTGTCAAAAATAACCATAGGCTGCTTCTTTCTCTCCTGCTGTCATTAAGAGTGTCTTTCATACCCTCCAACGACAGACGGCCTAATTCGTGTCTGTCCTCCTTTTTGCACTGCTTGCCAGCTCTGCAAAACTGAAGATGGAGGAAGAGGAAGAAGGAGACAGGTAGAAGGCCAAGTTTTACTCACTTTGGAAAACTAGAGGAAAGCCATCATCTTACTTCTACAGATATATTGCTGCTATAGAATAGAGTAGAATCAACCAGGTTGGAAGAGACCTTCAAGATCATCCAGTCCAACCTAGCACCCAGCCCTATCCAGTCATATAGACCATAGCACTAAGTGCCTCATCCAGTCCTTTCTTGAACACCCCCAGGGACGGCGACTCCACCACCTCCCTGGGCAGCCCATTCCAACGGCAAATCACTCTCTTTGGGAAGAACTTCCTCCTAACATCCAGTCTATACTTCCCTCGGCACAACTTGAGACTGTGTCCCCTTGTTCTATTGCTGGTTGCCTGGGAGAAGAGACCAGCCCCCACCTGGCTACAACCTCCCTTCAGGTAGTTGTAGACAGCTCTGTTTTACTTCTCCAGACATTACTGCTAGTGCAAATGTAGAAGCTTGGACTTTTTTAATTTGGAAGCATGGGAATGCCTGTATTGCCATGGGTGATGGTTGGAATATTCTCTGTTGGTAGGAAACTCCTCATGCTTTCCAGAGTTTGCATCTCTCTTTGGATGTCTGAAAGGGCTGAGCAAAGTAATTTGACTTTGTGTTAATCCTCTGTTGTTTTTTAAGGCTTTTTCTTCTTTCTGAAACAAGAGAAAGCCTGATAAGGTAAACAAACTGGGGGGGGGGGGGGGGGGGGAAGACAGGAAATCCTGTAACACTGAAATAGATGGCACTTGCAGCTTCTAGGGGCTAAGGGGATCCAAAGTCTAGGCAGAACAGCCCACTCGGTTCACAGTCCAGCTTGCTTCCATTCTATAATTTATTATTTGTGCATAGATGACTTTTTTCAGAGTAGTTGTTTAAGAGGTCTACTATAATACCTCAGATGCAGTGAGCTGTATGAGAAGACAGCATACTCTGCCATGAAGAATCTCTCTTCTTTCCCACTGTTCTCCTAACATGGAAAGGTTTCCTTGGTTGCTTTTGTCCTGGAATCTTGAGTGCTGAAGTAAGCAGATGGCACAGGGCTACTTTTGCTTTTTGAAATGCAGCAGAAGAATCTTGGGCCAGATCCAGAATTTTGTTTGATACCTTTCTCCTGTTTCAAAACGTGCTAGTTCTCATAGGGATCAGGGACTCCTCCATCAGCTTTGTAAACCTTAGCCTGCTTCTTCTAGCATCAGAACCACACTGTGGAGAGCAGAGGTGAGGCACCCGTGTAACAACTAAGTCCATGTTTCCTTGTAGCCTTTCACAGACCCTTTATCAGATTAGAATGAGGCTGCTGAGAGAACAAGGATGTGCTGTAGTTAAAGGCCAGTGTTTATTATTATCCTGTTTAACATGGTAATTTAGGTCTACCGGGAAGCAAGCAGAGGAATCTGATAATGAGGTGTTCATCTGCTGCATACCGGAGAGACTGGATGGGCAAGACACGTAGGAGACAAAGGTTATATGGCTTGTTTGGGGACCATTTCAGCCGCAGTTTAGCCCTACAGAGAGGCAGGAGGGTGCAGGCGAGGGGAATGGTTCCTGAACTTCAGCAGGTCCCTGCTCTACATGTTCCATTTCCTATGTGGTCAGAGGATAAAATGGAACTTGGACAGTCCTGCATAAGAGCAGATCTGTGGTGCTCTGCTTGTCACACGAATCCATCCTGACACTTCTAATCGGCAGCAAACACCAACTGTTCTCTGTCTGCTCTTGCATTACTGCTAAGTTTATTGCAGTTTCAATGCTTTGTGGTTTGCTAAGCTATCTTAGATACTCTTTAAAAGCTTCCTTCAGCCAGTGCTCCAGAAGTCAGGGTTTCTTTATACATTTTTACTTACTTTGCATTTTGGATGCTCTCCCAGGTCCACACAGATATTGTTTCGCTTTTTTAATTGCATCATGACCATATAGTCTGTTAAAACTGCAGGACTTAGAACTTTAGTCATTATAAATGTGTGGTTTAGGCTAAATCTTAGTGATCATGACTGAGAGATCGTCTGTTACAGTCACAAAGTTGAAGTCTTTCATGCACTGAATGAAAAAGTGCCTTGTGTAATTTTTCTTTTTAGCAGGTGCTTTGTGCTCTGTACAAAGTTTCACACCACAAAGGCTGGCAAAAGTCAAATGTTGCTGTGAGGTACAAGTGCAATGGGGAGAGAGAGCAAATAATGATGAAGTTAAGTTGTTATTAACTTCCCCTTTCTGACTTTGGGATGTTTAAAACTTAAAAAACTTCAATTCTATATTTTTTTAATACGGCTTATAAGTAGCATTATAAAATATATTACAGTTGTGAGCTGATTTTTATAAAAGGTAATTCTTATTCAACAATCTGCTGGACTTTTTCAAGAGGTTTCTCCTATGGTGGACAGGTGTGAAATTGTGTATATAATCAAGCTGGATTTCCCAGGGGCATTTCACGCAGTCTCACACAGGAGACTAATACATACAGTTACTGGTGAAGCAGAGAAGGGCCCATTTTGAAATGGAGAAAGGAGCTGGTTAGATGATCGAGGGCAGATTAGAATGGGGAAAGGTTAGGGGCCAGGGGAAGAGAGGGGATGATGACTGGAGAGCAACAGCGACTGTTATTGGAGATCAATACTTTTTCACTCTCTATGTAAATGGCTTTGACAGAATGAACCACCAACTTGTTATACAACTTTTTGGATCACGCAGAAGGGACTGAATGGGGGTGAAGCCACCTGGTAACTTGGAGAAAACAATCCAATGCAGAGACATCCAGCTGGGTAAAAGGAACCGTGAGCAAGAGGAGTAAATCTGAGTTTTGAGTGAGCACATGGGTTGAACAAGTAGGCTTCTCAAATATTCCAAAGCAGGAGAGGAATTGAGGAGTGCGCATGTCATAAAAAGACTGGTGTGATGTTTTGTGTCCGTGCCATCAAAAAGGCACAGAAAATGTGGAGCTATATAAATAGAAGCATTGAATGTAGTTTTCAAGGAAATACTGTGCCACTTAAAGAGAGATTTATTTTTTTAATGGTGTTTAAACTACAGTTATCAGTATTTAGTGCTGTTCTATAGAAAAGGGCAGAGGTCCAGAGAAGAGCAGCATGATTTTGTATGAAGTCAGGAAGGGTTAAGCCATAGTAAAAGGTCAAAGAATGTCAACTTGTAAAGGACTTCAAGCATTGACTTACAAGAAAGCTAAAAGGGGAAAAGCTGAGGAAGAATACAGGACTGTACCTTGGTTTGGAATGAAAAAGTTGTAACGGTATACAATTGAAGTTTCTGCAGTATGTTGAAGTGCATACTGAAGGCAGGAATAGATAAGCTCTTTCAATTAATATTAAGCCCAGGGACTGCACAGCATAGGCTTAAGATTGAGGAACAGCAGGCCAACAGAAAAAAAAATACCACTTCTCAAAGCAAACTTTCTTCTTCCACTTGAAGAGCAGAGAATAGTCTTCCAAAAGTAGCAGTAAGAAACGCTCCTGTAGAAACTTTTCTCTTGCTTTCTTCCATTAGTTGTTTTGGTGTTTTTTTTTTTGATATAGTGAGTCAGGATGTGACAGGACTGTTTCCCCTGGCCCAGAACACTTTCACCACAGCACAAGGTGCCAAGGCTATGGCAGAGGGGGATGGGAACGACAGCTGACAGTGGCTCTTCTATGTCCAGCATGAAGACTGGCTGAGATTTCTGGTGACCCCTGATATTTTTGCATTTCGTTGAAGAGAGGGAGCAGATGAGGACAACATCTCATTGCATACTTGAATGCAAACCTGTCGCCCACATAAATCAGTTTCACTGTATATTCCCATTATTAACTATGGCAAGAAAGTCAGGCTCTTGAATACCAAGAGTATCACATCAAACCCAACCAGATGGTGCAGAGCTAGTGGAAAGTATTTGCAAAGATACTATAACAGGAGCAGAGGTTTGCGATTGCAAAACAGGAAGAGTGGAGGATGCTGGAGCAATTGGGTTGTGGGTTTCGGTTTTAGTACTTCAAGAATGAGATGATGTAAAGCCTTCCTTAGCCTCTTTTCTGAAGCTCTTGTTGCAGTAGTTTAGAGCAAGGGCTAACCTGCCTGCTCCCCCAACACAAAAGTAAGGGAAAGAGTAACACATGAAAACTCAGGGTTGAGATCAAGAGATAAGAGTTTAATATAACATGATATATGAATGAGCACAATGCATAATTACCTTAGCTAATAATCTAATAATTATATAATTAATCTATTAATTATATAATTAATCTATAATAATTAATCTAATAATCTATAATACAATGTTCATCTAATAATACAATACATCATTACTTTATCTTAGCCTATTTGCAGTAGAAGTGGGGTGAAATACAGGAAAAACGCGGCATAAAACAAAGCCAAAGCCAGCAGCTACCTGACTCCCACTCATTTTTGCCTGCAGAAAAAGTGACTACACCCCACAACCCAGAAGCAGTAAGTGAAAGAGGAGGGCTCCCACATTGCAGTCTGAACTTCAAGCCCCAAAATACTTTGCTTCAGTTAGCACTTTCATTTTGAAGCTGGCATAATGGCAGCGTGGTATGAATAGCAGCAGCAGGTTCAACTCAATTCATGGCAGCATGTGAATGACTGGAGCTGTAGCAGAATTAAACTTTCTTTTTAGGCATCATTTCACTCTGTGTTTTTACAGTATTAATCACTGTGGAGGCTAAGTCTAGAAGTAGGGACTCTAGGTGCTGCTGCAAGAAATCAATAAAAATAACACATTTCTAAGGGATTAAAGTATATCACTTTGGGGCTCATTGGTCGCAGTTTTGTAGCAGCTTAACTATGATTTAGTACTGTATATGAATTTTCAAATTAAGCTGAGACTGTGTAAGCACTTTACTAATTACATCTATGCTGAAAGAGTGAATAAACTTCCGTGGCATGAATTCATTTAGTTAAATTGATAGAAAACCCATATGCAGACCAGCCATTAGAAGAGTAGGACTTCATATTCCAGTTGTGGTTTTCTTAATTGATCTCTAATGTTCATGTCTGAGAAACACTTGGGGAAAAGGTAAGTTATGTAAAGGGGTGTTTGAACTTCAGTTCAGGCATGAAATAAATCCAAGTGCTTTCCAAGTGCCTTCAATGACTCTAAGAATACAGGTGCAAATATGGGTTTTGTGTTCCAGACAGTTCAGGAAAAAATACAAGAACTCAAAAAAGAAAGATATCTGTCTGTGTTTGGCTTTGTGGTGATTTGTGGTTTAAATAATATTTAAAGCTAATTGGAGGCTAATGATGGAGAATTAGGGAGCTTAAACAATAGTGTGGTTTTTGTCATGACAATTCTGTAAAAGACTATTTTGCACAACAGTTTAAAAAGGCAGGGAATTTGTTCCTATAATACTGACTTCTTCAGCACACTGTTCAGCAGTTGACTATCAGCAGGAGTGTGGTCAGCAAGTCAAGGGAAGTGATTTTTCTCCTTGGTACTGCTCTTGTGAGACCTCTCCTTGAATACTGCATCTAGTTCTAGCATCCTGATTATAGGAAGGACACAAAACTGTTGGAGAGAGTCCAGAGGGCTACAATGATGATCTAAGGACTGGAACACCTCTGCTATGAAGATTGGTGCCTGAGGACTGGAGGAAATCCAGTGTCACTCCAATCTTCAAAAAGGGCAAGAAAGAGGTTCCAGGAAACTAAAGACCAAGCAGCCTCACCTACATCCCTGGAAAAAACAATGGAGTGGCTCATTCTGGAGTTCATCTGTAGGCACATGGAAGAGAAGAAGGTTATCAGGACTAGCCATCATGGATTTACCAAGAGGAAATCATGCTTGACTAATCTGATAGCGTTTTATGATGTCATAATTGAATGGGTAGATGCAGAGAGACCGGTGGATGTAGTCTACCTTGACCTTAACAAGACTTTTGACACTGTCTCCCATACCGTTCTTGTGAGCAAGCTCAGGAGGTGTGGGAACTGGTTACACAATGGAGTGCAAAGAGTGGTGATCAATGGTGCCAAGTCCAGCTGGAAACCTGTAACTAGTGGAATCCCCCAGGGATCAGTGCTGAGTCCAGTCCTGTTCAACATCTTTATCAGTGGCATTGATGAGGGGACAGACAGGCAGACAGAGTCTGCTGAGCAAGTTTGCTGATGATACCAAACCAGGAGGCTTGTCTGATACACCTGAAGGCTGTGCAGCCATCCAGGGAGATTCAGACAGACTGAAGAGCTGGGCACAAAGGAATATAATGATATTCAACAAGGATAAGTGCAGAGTCCTGCACCTGGGAAGGAATAATAAACTGCACCAGCACAGGTTAGGAGGTATATGCTAGAGAGCAGCCCTGTGGAGAAGGACCTAGAAATCCTGGTGGACAACAAGCTATCCACAGGACAGCAATGTGCCCTTGTGGCCAAGAATGCCAATGTTATCCTAGGGTGCATTAAGAAGAATGTGGTCAGCAGATCAAGGGAGGTTCTCCTCCCCCTCTACTCTGCACTAGTGAGGCCCCACCTAGTATAGTGCATCCAGTTATAGGCTCCCCAGTTCAAGAGGGACAGGGATCTACTGGAGAGAGTCCAACAGAAAGCTACAAGGATGATTAAGGGACGAGAGCATGCCTCAAGAGGCAAAGCTGAGACCTGTGGCTTTTTAGTTTGGAGAGGAGAAGATTCAGAGGGAACCTAATAAATATGCATGAATAGATGAGTGCTGGGTGACACAAAGGAAGGGACAGACTCTTCTCACTTGTGCCCTGTTATAGGACAAGAGGCAATGGATGTAAACTACAGCACAGGTAGCTCCACATGAACATGAGGAAGAATTTCTGTACTGTAAGGGTCACAGAGCACTGGAACAGGCTCCTCAGAGAGGTTGTGGAGTCTCCTTCTCTGAAGACTTTCAGGACCCATCTGAATGTGTTCCTGTGTGACCTGCACTAGATTATAGAATCATAGAATCAACCAGGTTGGAAAAGACCCGCAAGGTCATCCAGTCCAACCTATCTTGTGGCCTTAGCCAGTCAACTAGACCATGGCACTAACTGTCTCATCCAATTTTTTTTTAACACCTCCAGGAGTGGTGACTCCACCACCTCCCTGGGCACCCACTCCAATGCCAATCACTCTCTCTGTGAAGAACTTCCTCCTAACATCCAGCCTATACCCACCCTCGCACAACTTGAGACTGTGTCCCCCTGTTCTGTTGCTGCTTCCCTGGCAGAAAAGACCAACCCCCTCCTGGCTACAGCCTCCCTTCAGGTAGTTGTAGACAGCAATAAGATCACCCCTGAGCCTTCTTCAAGCTCAACACCCCCATCTCCTTCAGCCTCTCCTCACAGGGCTGTGTTCCAGGCCTCTCACCAGCTTCGTCACCGCTCTCTGGGCACGTTTCAGTGTGGTCCTGCTCTGGCAGGGGCGTTTGACCTGAAGATCTCCAGAGGTCCCTTCCAACCCCTAACATCCTGTGATCCTGTGATAGGCTGAGTGAGCTGGGATTGTTCAGGCTAGGGAAGAAAAGACTCTGGGGGAACCTTATAGCTGCCTTCCAATACTTGAAGGGATCCTACAGGAAGGCTGGAGAGAGACTTTTCGTAAGGATGCTTAGCAGTAGGACAAGGGGGAATGTTTTTAAGCTGAGGGAAAGTAAGTTTGTACTGGATCTTAGGAAGAAGTTCTTCAGTACAAGGGTGGTGAGACTGTGGAATAGGTTTTCCTGGAAGGTTGTGGATGCTACCTCCCTGGGCTTGTTCAGGGCCAGGCTGGATGAGGCCTTGAGTAGCAGAGTCTGTCTGGGAGGTGTTCTTGCCCATGGCAGGTGGGTTGGAGTAGATGATCTCTAAGGTCCCTTCCAACCTAAGCCATTCTATGATTTGATGAAAACATCACAAATGTTCTTAACATATAAATGGACAGTGTGTTTTCCTAATGCCACCAGTTACATCAGCAAAAAAACACATAGGCAGGCAGGTAAAACAGCCTGAACTTTCAATAAAATGGGAAAGGGCAGCTACTCAAATTGTGTTGTTGGATGAATCTGAATAGTTTGGTTAAACCTCAGTCTTTCATAGAGTCAACCAGATTGGAAGGGACCTGCAGGATCATCCAGTCCCAGCGTATCACTCAGCCCTATCTAGTCAACTAGACCATGGCACTAAGTGCCTCATCCAGGCTTTGCTTGAACACCTCCAGGGATGGTGACTCCACCGCCTCCCTGCGTAGCCCATTCCAAAGGCAAATCACTCTCTCTGTGAAGAACTTCCTCCTAACATCCAGCCTGTACCTCCCCCGGCACAACTTGAGACTGTGTCCCCTTGTTCTATTGCTAGTTGCCTGGGAGAAGAGACCAACCCCCACCTGAATACAGCCTTCCTTCAGGTAGTTGTAGACAGCAATGAGGTCACCCCTGAGCCTCCTTTCAAGTCTGTAATCTTAAAGGCAAAAATTGTAATGCATGAAAAAATCTTAGTCCAGTCATGCACGCATTTACACACAGGAATTAATCAATGGATATAATACTCAGACATAAAATCACATGCATGTTTAAGTATTTTCAAGATTGGTGCCTATATTTAAAATATGTACCCCTGTAATAATGCCAGATACTGTCAGTTTGAGATTTATGGTATCCAATTTCTTCAGTTGCATATTAAAGCTCACATCAATGAGTTTCGATCTTTTTATGATGTTGTTGTGGCTCTGAAATTCTTTCCTCTTCCAATTTTCTATTAAATGAATAAATATACAATATTTATCTGCCTGCCACATAAAAAATGATATGTTTTTCTTACAGAACAATGACTTACAAAAAAAACCCCACAACCCTTCTCTTATTATATAGTGCTTCTAATTCTATTCAGTTCTAATGTTTGAATCATTTGCTCATAACATAGGGGGAGGTTTTGCAAAGAATTTGAGAACCTGTCTGAAATCTTCACACGCTTTGGCACAGAGCTCAAAGGAGGAAAGCATTTGACAACTGAGCAATGTCAAAAATGAAGTGTAATTGGGGAGTAGCCTTATGAGCACATACTTCAGCTGCATTGCAGCTTCCAAGTCTTTCATTTCCACCGCAAGAGCAGCCTTTTAGTGCTTTCATCTTCTGCTCCTGTCACCCCAATAAAATCACGCATAAGTGCATATGCACACACATACACAAATAAATAAAAGCTTGAAATTAAAACCCACAGTGTAAGAAGTTTTCCTCTTTAAAGGATAGCAGGAGACTCCTAGGCGGTACGAGTTGCTCTGTCACTGCTAAGGTGATGCAAGAGACGCGGAAATGTTAGAATGATGGGTCCCAATAAAAACCTAAAGACCATGTAAAATGGTTTAGCATAAATATGTCATCAGTTTTCTCGTTCTTAACATGAAATTTAAACCCCAGGAAAGCTTTGAGAGAGTGTCTGTTGTTCTGTAATTTTGAAGTATGTTAAGAAATTAATAGGTGCATAGCATTTGCAGTGTAAATTAGTTAGTCGTTCGTTACGTCCATGTTCTCTGCATCAGATCTTGTCACTCTGTGTTTTTCTGATGGAGAAAAGTAGTAAGAGGACAATATTGTGCATGCTTTGGGTCTGATAGAACCTGCAACCTCCTCAGTGTCAGTCTTCTGTGATACAAATGCAAGGAAAGGATGTGCCATTGGAATGGGCTGCCCAGGGAGGTGGTGGAGTCACCGTCCCTGGGGGTATTCAGGAAAAGACTGGATGAGGCACTTAGTGCCATGGTCTAGTTGACTGGATAGGGCTGGGCGATAGGTTGGACTGGATGATCTTGGAGGTCTCTTCCAACCTGGTTGATTCTATTCTATTCTATTCTATTCTAATGCCAGGTGTTTTTTAGACATTAGTTCCGTAGTGCACTGCAACCATCAGCATATTTGAAAAGAATAGCAAATAACTCCCGAAGGATCCAGTCTGATTGTGACTTCTGAGCCTGGTCTGAGCCTAACTCAAGCCAGTGATCTATGGGTGGAAGGCTGCGTATGTGGTTTATATCTCCTGGTGCATCTGTCTCTAGGAAGAAGGCATTTGAGGAATCTGTGTCTTTCTAATTGCTTATAAAAACACTTCGAGACAAGGCAGTGAATAAATTAAATTTAAATGTTTCCAGTGGATTTTTTCACGTTTTCACTGAACCTAATTACTGCCTAATCTATGCCCATGAGTATGCAGTTTTAAGTGGGACGTTAAACTTTCACTCTGCAAATTAAACTCAGTGGTGCATAAATTCATTATTATTTGTGGAAGAAAAAACTTCAATGTCTACTACCTTGTGGTTTTAATTTAAAATAACTACATATGAGTTATGCATTCGTTTAAAAGAATAAGGCAAGCTGTAAAGAGGTGGAAGGTGTTTTCTAATACACCACCTCTATTATTTGCCTAACTGAATTTGTAAAATTTATGTTTCAAACCGTAATTAAACTGTCCTAGTAGCTCAAGATGTCATGCTTTCAACTGCGTTTTTAGGGAGCTGTACCACATTAGGCAGTAGATTAATATAAATTAAGCTTTTGAGGTGCAAGAATGAATGTGGCACCGTAAGGAGCAGCGCTGCTGCTTCAGACATAGATCTCCGCATGTTTTGCAAAGGGAGACAAATATCATCACTCAATTTTTACCAGCTGGAAGAAGTGAAATACAGATGTCTGGGGGCACTTTTCCCAAAATTTTCGAGTGACTTTGATCATGCAGAGAATGATATCCTGTCTCTGCTGTTGTTGTGTTGCCTAAATCAAATCTGCTCCCTTCATTCCCAGTGCTCGAATTCCTCAGCAAGCTGACACGAAGATTTTGTTATGTTAACACTGCCCAGGTGAGATCTGCATCACTTTGTTCATGTATTAATTGGATCTGATGAGGACTGCAGTTAGAAAAGGAGAGTGGAGCAGACCCATAGGCACCGGCTCCCACTCTTCCTATGCCTCTCCTAATTAAAAGAATGAGTATTAAACAACAGACTTCCTTTATTATTTGCAGATCATGGGATATAAAAATCATTGTAGATTTAAAATGGACTATATTAACCCGAGTAATTCCACTGGGGCTTCAGTTTCTATAGTGAAAAGTGTTGTGTTGTCTCTGGCTCAATTAGATTTTTCTCAGTGTCAATTTTAATTCACTTCACTGGAGCGTGGGGGAACTCTCTGTGGAAGGGAAAATGTTACTTCTGAATGAGAGCCTCCTGTAGCCCACATTTTATTTAAGAATTTTAAAATGCTTCCCAGTCCCACGTTTTCCCTTGAATGTCTGCTATTGTGTGCCATAAGGGCTGAACAAAATCACTTGATGTTTCTTAATGTGACAGGCATCTGAGTTTGAGCAGGAGCAGGGGGGGGAATGGCAAGAGAGAAATCCTTGGTTCCCTCTTTTGTTTACTAGTTCCAAAAAGAAAAATAGAATAATACCTTGTCAAGCCTTGATGGCCAAATAGACATTATGTCAAAAATTTCTCACTCTTGCAAGCATCCACCTAGCCACATATACAGAGAAGTAAAAACTGAGAAGCTAGGTTTCCTTATGCAGTGGTGAGTGCTGGGCAGAGGTTGAGTGGCCTGAAAATTTGTTTTTTCTCCTTTAAGTTTGGCATTTCTCACCTGCCATGGCCCCTGACATTTCTGTGTGGATTGGTTGGTTGCACTCTGCCTGAGCAGTTCAAAATGTACTGTTTCTTCCCTGTTTTTAAAGGGGAAGATGGAGCAGATCTTTGAGAGTGCTTGTAATTGTTTTATGAAAGAGAAGACAAAAAAAAGAGTCTGCGATAGAGATGTAGAGGAGGGTTTACTATAGACAGGGGCCTGAAATGTCCACTATGTACAAGTGAGGCTTTCCAAAATGCTTGTTTCCATCATGCTCAGCAGGTTTCTAGTCCTCTCTCTGCACCTGTCTCAATCTCATTAAACTCTCGAGGCATCGGACTTTTGCTCAGTTGTGAGCACTGAAGTTTTACTTCAGTTGGGGGTTTTTGGGAGTTTCTTTTGGCTGACACCTCTCCATTTCCAGTTTGATAAACGATGTAGGCTACTTTCCAGTGCATCACTGGGTTACCTATAGGAAAGTGCCTGAACTAGACAATTGGGTCAATAGATTGTGAGTCTCTTCTCATGATACAGTGAGATGCTGCTGTTAGTGCCCCATAGCTGTTAGTAATGCCAGTTTATAGTTGAAAGGTAGCTATGAAATTATCTCTGTGGAGTACTCCTTTATGTTTTTTGGAAGAATTGAGAAAAACACTCAAAATTCTGGTTTCTGAGTGTGTTATCTTCCAGCCTTTATGTTTCTAACAGCATTAGCTTTTCTGTTCAGTCCTGACCTCTTAGCATGCAATGCCTTTCTGTGCTTTGTTGCTTGTTAGTTCTCACTTGGGTATATATTGAGTTAAAGGTGCTGTGTGAAAGTAAGGAATTATTACTATAATTATTATTATCATCCTTATTTAGATGCTGCAGTTTAAGTAGCTAAAAAAAAAAACCCTCACAACTAAAGGTCAGCATAGCTTGTAGGTTTACACATGCACAGCACAAGTAACCTTCAGAAATTTCCTCATGACAAGATAAGTGCAGCAATTATATTTAAATGAGTGCTGGAGAAAATTTCACTGTAAACTGCATTAGCTGCAGAGTGTATGCTGTAAGAGGATTTAATTAAATTAATGTTACTTACTATCAAATGCTCCATCTAGTGTATTGCCAGGTCTCCTTATTACTAAGAATAATATTTGGCTTATAAAGACCCCTGTTCAACTAAGCATACAGTCCTGATGACTTCAGCAAGTGATTAAAGTCAAAGCATGTTCTTCATAGTTTTGCTGAACGGGGATAGGCTTGAAGCTAGAAAGAGACTGAAGCCAATAGGCCTGTGTACACAATGCATAATTGTTGAATCATAGTATGGTCCAGGTTGGAAGGGGCCTCCGAAGGTCATCTAGTCCAAACCCCTCTGCAGTCAGCCGGGGCATCCTCAACTAGAGCAGGTTTCTCAGAGCAACTTGAAGAGATTACTTGAGAAAGCTGTTTGTGGAGATTCCTCTTACAGATGATTTTCCAAATGTCTGATGAATGTGTGCTTTTGGCACAAGTGTCCTTCCTAGTTGGAGTGCAGCTATAATGGATGCACCAGCAATGGAGAAGGGCAGCCTGAGCTCAAGTCTTGGTGTACAAGAAGAAGGGTGTTGAGGTGATCTGCTCTAGGGATTCAGAGTCCTCCACTAACTAAGAACAGTAACTGATCATGATGGTAGAAGGATTTCACTGAATGATCCTGGTGGTATTTTCAGTGCTGTTGTCAGTGCAGGATTCTCACATTGTCCAGAGATACCGCAATAAGATCCAGGAAGGTATTTTGTGTGACTTCCTACATCAAAGTAGAAATGCAAATAAGCTGTCTTAACCTATTCATATTATATAAATGGAAGACTCAGATGCATGAAAACACAGGGATATAGCCAGAGACATGCTAAAAGCTAGTGATAAAGATAACCAGTTTTCTACATTGCTCTCGTGTTTTTAATCATTAAGCAGAAAATGTGATGTATTGGATACTTTTACAGAATATGTTTGAATGTCAAAAATGCCATTCAAGTATACATCTCCTTTATGTTTGCTATTATTTCGCTATTATTTTCTTTTTCTTTCGTATCTATTCTTTAAAAAGTGAATACATGAAATCTAGCAAAAAAAAAAAAATCTTTTATTCTCCATTCAGCAGCAAAAATGAAAAGGAGGGGGAAAAAAAGGTTTTGAACCCCTCTCTTATGGAAATTGGGAAACAGTGGAATGGTTTCTACAGCAACTTTCTTTATTGTTGGCCAAATCAAATAACAAATGTGTTTATTCACCTACACATCTTACATTTTAATGATCCATGTGTCACTGCTGAACTTCACACACACACACACTGTGTTTATGCATGCACTTGACATTCTGGTACAATCAGTAAGGCACATGCCATTCAGAGGAGTTACAATCTCCTCTTTGGTTTTGTGGGTTAGGTTTTTTCTGGGGAAAAAGAAAGAGTAATTGCCCATGTCAACTGATGGTCATTACACAGAATTGTTTAGCTCACTTTAAAAAAATCGTTGATCTGCTTTTCCCCCATGAAAATATTCAAGGTCTCAGTTCACAAAAGAGAAATCAGCTTGTAAAAGCATCAGACTAGCAATCTGTGCTGCAAGGAACAGGAGTGTGATGTTCTGTACAGCAAATGTCAGAAATGCTTGCTATATTAAAATGAAAAAAGGACAAATATTTAGTAAGGATAAGAAACATTATTACTGTTGCAGTCAGATGTGATTTTGGGGAACCATCTGTTTAAAAGATGGTATTTTTTTCATAAATTTGTATGTAGCATTTATGACTGAATATTCTTTAGGTAGCATCTGGCACAAATTGTTCTTCTTTCTCCCTAAGTTTCATGGCTTTGTTTTGTATTTAAGGAGGATATTACCAAAGGTAATTTGATGTCTTAGTTCCATTTGTATGGTCATGGTTTTAACTTTTGAATTACTCCCTCAAAATAGGAGGAAGGGGGTGGAGGGGAACCTTTTGGGATAGTTTTATAGGCAATATACAGCACTTAGATTTCATGGAGAGTGGCCATGGTACACTGTGTGTGTGCAGCAAGTCAGGAATGCAGCCACCCTCCCTGTGGACCAGGGTCTGTGCACTGCAAATAACAAAGGGACCCAAAATCGTCCACACACTCTTGTTACCATTTGCTGTTTGTATTGCAGATGCACACAGCAGATTGTACAATATGCTATACAAACAGATTGGTAAAATGATCTTTGTCCTGAAACACTGACAGCATAGATGAACGAGGAGAACTGAAAGCTGTACAGCCCAGATGCCAGAGCTTTGGACCCATGTCCTCAACAAAAAAAGGGCTTTGTGCATCTTCATTGAAGCAGTGAGCTGGTTTTGCTGATCTTACTGTAATGGGCTGAAATTTTAAGTAAGATTTAAAAGAAAATAGCACAAAGATCATTAGAGAGTGAGTAGGAGAAGGGAATGTGCCTACTTCTCCTTTTTTTTTTTCTTCTCATCTAACATTATTTCTCCTACACTTGATAAACTGAGTGTGTCAAAGAAGCAGACTTTTAAAGTCTAGGTAGTTGCTCACATTGTTGGAGCAATGCTCTGAAAAAAAAGGCTGGAGTGCATAGGGCTGAGGCTTTGGTGACCTGACTCTGGATGAGGCACTGCTTATGGAAACTCTGATGCTCTGGCAATGACAACTAGAAGCAAACTTGGCTTGCTCTCAATGGGCTAGTCAAACAGGAAAAATTCTAGTACTTAATGGCTTTCCTGTCATCCAGGGCATGTAAAGAGATCATCCACTTATGCCCTATGTTGTTAAGAAAACCAAAAATTGCTCAACTTATTTATTGAAGTGGCTAATGTGCATTTCAGAGTGCCTACATCTTAGCTTGTGGGGGAAGGAGGAGTGAACATTAAGATTAATTTCAGTGAAAATATTTGGGGGGGGGGGGGAATAGATTGCTCAGCGAATACAGATCATCTGCAGCTGGAAGGATAATGAAATAAGTCTGTTTGTATGTTTTACTGAATCAGTAAGCTCTTTACATGAAAATGGAGGTATGTGGATTGTGCAAACAGCTTTTTCAGAAGAACTTTGCTTAAGGACGGGAAATTAGTTTGTCATTTTGAAACACTTCTGTTTCTCTTCCACATGGAAATGCTCTCTCACTAAAATTATTAAAGAAAACATTTTTCAACTCTGAAGCTGATCTTTGGCAGCAGCTGTGGCCAGTAGTCCAAGTAATGGGAACTGCTGAGCACTTGGAATTTAAACATCTTGTGTTGACTTTGTGGTAAAAGAAGTTTTATGTTTAGATAGGATATAAAACTTGGACCCACATGGTTTTCTGGAATTAAGGTGTGTTGGTACCCGGATTTGCTGGGAGCCAGGGCTCAGTGTCCTTGGCTGCTCATGCCTGTGCCTCTGTGGCGCTGGTGGGTCTCAAGATCAGGCAAGACATCTCATGTTCCAGGATGCAAAGGTCTCAGGTTTGGCAATCTAACCTAAATGAAAAAAAGACCTGCTAGTTCATCCAGCTTTTTTGCCTGCCAATTCCACACTTGTTCTGTTTGTGCATTCCTAAATGTTTTGTCCAGTTTTATTTGGAAATTGACCACGGAGTGCTGTTTCCAACTCCCTCCTCATCTAAGATTAAATGTTTTAGTATCGTATTGTAAACATTTTTTTTTTTGTACTTTTGGTCCTCCCATTTTATTTATTCTCTGTTGTGTAATCTCTGTTCTGTGCTAACACTGATGAATGGGAGGGATGCGTTTTCTGTCATGTAAAATAGTACTGGGGATAAACTCTGCCTAAGAATTTGGCTGACCCCTGCACCAGGCTTAGCTCAAAAATTAATTTGTCATTACCCAGGTGCTATGCACTAAGCCTTATTGGCAAAGGGGAGCACCACATACTCTGTGTTCTTTGGATGGAAAAAAAGTGGTCATGTAATCACTGAGACAGTAAACAGTCATTTCCAATCTAGTAATATTTCATATGAACTGGCACTGTATGTTTTATATCATCTATCTTGCTAATCCTTGTTCCACATTGCCTCCCACTTGAGGCCAAGAACATTACAGCTGTGCCAGAAAGTGGGTGGAAAAATAGCCTTATTATTAACCTAAGTTGAAAACATAATGGCTTTTTGAATGTCTTCATTCACAGATGCAGTCATACTAAAATATTAATACCCTTAAGTATAGAGAAACAGAACTTTCATCTAAAAAAGCATTGCACATGTGTTGCAAAAGTTAAAGCCTTAAGAGTGTTGTGGACACTGAACCTTTTTGGTTTATGTGTTGTCTTGTAAATGCCAGTGTTCTCTGAAAAAGGAGCCAAAGTGTTCTTCAGAGTAGTTTTGAGCAATATCAGTGCCATCACTGGCATTGTCTTGTGGTAATTGAAATGAGAGTGTCTCCAGGATTCTCTTTGTCTTAGAACACAGGTAATAATCAGGTGGATATTGAAACACAGATAATGACTTTTTAGTACCACGATGAAGCAGAGTTGCATTGCTGGTGTCAGTTTTACTTTGAATCTCAACCTCAGTGGAATCAGAAGTAGATGCACATATTTTTTTCTGGAAGCAACCGTCACGCAGAGTAGAGGAGAAAACTGCATGCCTCACCTGACTAATCTTCATAGCACCCCAGTGTCCTTGATTTACAAGCAGAAATGATGCACCTAGGAATGAAAACTGAGTAAATCTGCAGCACAGCATCACTGAAAAGCCACAGAAAAAGGAAATTTTGCTGTTCTTCAGCTATAGTTATGGTTTGCCTTTCCTAGGTCTGTAACTCACTTGTGTTGTATATCTTCTTCCCAGGTAAAATATGAATCTTCCACAAGCATCTCTGGGACATATAATAGTTGCTTTTGAATAATATTCGGGGGGGGGGGGGGGGGGGGGTGGTGTGGGAAATGAACCAAAACCCCTAAGAATAAATCTTAATTGTTCTAATTTATGACTAGCATTAAAAAAATGTGTTGGCTTTTAAAAAGTAAAAAAGAGATTCAAACCTACAGCGTATCAGGCCATGTGCTGTAAATCAGCCTAATTGTTTTAGAATTCAGAAGTGTTTCATCATTTTAAATTGGGCTTGTCTGATATTTAGTTCCACATTTTTGATAACTCTGCAGGACTAATATGTTGGCTGTTGTTGCACATGAAAAGCTTTTTTTATCCTATCTTTTAAGACTGATGAAATGAGAAGAGGTTGACAAGTAATCGCTTAGTTATCTCTGTGTCAAAGCTTATGATATGAATTCTAGTGAAAATGTGCAATATACAGTTCCAGAAACAATTTTCCTAGACATTAAGGTTTATCTTTCTGGCATATAAAATGCACCGGTGAGTAATGCTGCAGTCTGATAGAGGATTTCAGATTACTTGGAAATATATTTAAATTTGCCCTAATAAGGCTTAGCAGGAGCCAAAATATTGTACAAGATATGGGTCCCTATCTTACTAGGATTTCCCTCCAAGCATACCATTATTCCCCTACCTCCCCATCTCAAGTGGGAAAAGAAATGTAATATTTTTAAGGCATTATTTTTCAGTTTCTCTGTTGACCCACTGAGCTCTGTGGATGAATATAAGTCATCTGTGGGCAGGGTTTTTTGTGAACAGACCAAGCAATACTTGTAAGTACTAGTGGCTGCAAAGCCAATTTGACAATCTAACCTCCAGCCCAGCACTCCTCATAGAATCATAGAATGGTTTAGGTTGGAAGGGACCTCAAGGATCATCCAGCTCCAACCCCCTACCACAGGCAGGGACACCTCCCACTAGAGCAGCTCGCCCAAGGCCTCATCCAGCCTGACCTTAAACACCTCCAGGGAGGAAGCATCCACAACCTCCCTGGGCAACCCGTTCCAGTGCCTTACCACCCTCACTGTAAAGAACTTCCTCCTAACATCCAGTCTAAATCTCCCCTCTTCCAGCTTAAACCCATTCCCCCTCGTCCTAACATTACTAGACCGTGTAAATAGTCCCTCCCCAGCTTTCCTGTAGGCTCCCTTCAAATACTGGAAGGCCACTATAAGGTCTCCTCGAAGCCTTCTCCTCTCCAGGCTGAAGAGCCCCAACTCTCTCAGCCTGTCCTCATAGCAGAGGTGCTCCAGCCCTCTGATCATCTTCGTGGCTCTCCTTTGGACCCGCTCCAGCAGTTCCATGTCCTTCTTGTATTGGGGGCTCCAGAACTGCACACAGTACTCCAGGTGGGGTCTGACGAGAGCAGAGTAAAGGGGGAGAATCACCTCCCTTGCCCTGCTGGCCACACTTCTCTTGATGCAGCCCAGCACTCGGTTGGCTGTCTGGGCTGCATGTGCACACTGCCGGCTCATGTTGAGCTTCTCGTCGACCCAGACCCCCAGGTCCTTTTCCTCAGGGCTGCTCTCCAGCCATTCACCACCCAGCCTGTATCTGTGCCTGGGATTGCACCGACCCAGGTGCAGGACCTTACACTTGGCCTTGTTAAACGTCATGAGATTGGCCTGGGCCCACCTCTCCAGCCGGTCCAGGTCCCTCTGAATGGCATCCCTGCCCTCCAGCAAGTCAGCTGTGCCACACAGCTTGGTGTCATCTGCAAACTTGCTCAGGGTGCACTCAATTCCTCTGTCCAGTTCTTCAGGAAAAAGTTTGTGTAGCTTTTGCTTAATGTAGATATTTTAAGCAATAATAACATGTTGAATAAAAGACAGGGGCACACTGTAATGCTAACTAAAGAATGCTGCTACCAAAATATTATGATTGTTCAGGTTGGGCTTCATGTGAAATGAACACTGATTAAAACAGCAGGCAGGGGCTGAAGACAAAATACTGTGCAAGGACTTTTATTTTATTTTGTGGAGGTTTTTTTAGCTTTAAGGTAAGTCTGGAGACTTAGTGCTAAACCTCTGTGAGTTTTTCAGTAGCGAAGCACAGTTAAGCATCACATCTGTGATATGTTGTTGGATGTGTTCTTGTGGCTGCCATGGTGACCTGCAGAGAGCACTGCACAGAATCATGTTGCTCCAAACGTGATCAGACACATTCAGGATCCATGTGCTATTGATGCAAAGGAACACTGAATAGTTTCATCTGCTTTGTAGACAAGCTTCAGTGTAAGCCTTCCTGCCACTGTCTGCTCAAGGCCACTTTTGACAACCACAGGAGCCAACACATAGCTATTTAGGCACTCGTATTGTTCCTTTTCTCTATTTTCCTTTTCCTCCTGATTAAGTTGCCAATCATCCAGCTTCTTTCTCTTCTTGTCTTGATAAGATGCCAATCATTTCATACAGGCTGTACCTCTCTGGCCAAGTATTTCTCTTGTCATAACTTGGAAATAGGCTGCTGGAGATTTATTTTAAATCTCAATCTGATTAAATGCCACAACTTGATCTTTGGAGAGCCATAGACCTATACCTATATCATGGTTCTATCTTGTTTGGGCTACTCCAAACTGGTATTAATTAGAGGACTTGAAATCTGTCCTATGGGTAATCCAACACACTCTTGTTATTCTCTTCCCTTAATAGATGTTAAATACTGGTGAAAAGGTTTTTTAAATCAGTTTTCCAGGTCATCCCTAGTTTATAGCAGCAATAAAGAAACCATCAATTTTACAAAGACTTCTGGGATGAATAACATATTTATATGTATCATACTTGGGTTTTTTACTGATTTGCTTTGGTTATTGAATCATTTATAGAAAGTAGTAGCTGTATTTAGAAAGAATAGAATAGAATAGAATAGAATAGAATAGAATAGAATAGAATAGAATGGAATCAGCCAGGTTGGAAGAGACCTCCAAGCTCATCCAGTCCAACCTAGCACCCAGCCCTATCCAGTCAACTAGACCATAGCACTAAGTGCCTCATCCAGTCTTTTCCTGATTGTCAAGAAATAAATAGCCATGGAAAATTAAGGAAAGCTGAAGAGGTTTACTGTGAAAAGTGTCTTTAACATTTGTGAGACTAAGAAATCATGGGAAGTCTGATTCTAAGAAATCTACAGATAGAACCAGATAAAGTTTTGGAAGACTTAGATGAAGTGAAGGGCCTGGAACACAAGCCCTATAAGGAGAGGCTGAGGGAGCTGGAGAAGAGAAGGCTCAGAGCAGACCTCATTGCTGTCTACAACTACCTGAAGGGAGGTTGTTGCCAGGTGGGGGTTGGTCTCTTCTCCCAGACAACCAGCAACAGGACAAGAGGACACAGTCTCAAGTTGTGCCGGGGGAAGTATAGGCTGGATGTTAGGAGGAAGTTCTTGACAGAGAGAGTGATTTGCCATTGGAATGGGCTGCCCAGGGAGGTGGTGGAGTCACCGTCCCTGGAGGTGTTCAGGAAAAGCCTGGATGAGGCACTTAGTGCCATGGTCTAGTTGATTGGATAGGGCTGGGTGCTAGGTTGGACTGGATGATCTTGGAGGTCTCTTCCAACCTGCTTGATTCTATTCTAAATCCTGCTACAAATGGACTGGGAAGAAGATGCACAAGTAAAATGTCCTACTGAAACTCAGTCTGTGAAAGCACAATGCTGTTGTTTCTGGGAGGGGAGCTTAGCTGAATTTTCCTGCCTCTAACAGTCTTACAATTCTATTAAAACTACTTTCCTAGATTTGCAAGACAACTATTTCCCTCAGTATTCATACTTCATTGGATCATTTTCCAGTCACAAAGACTGTATGAGTGATCTTAGCTTTTCTCTCTCGTTTTGGAAACACATGTGTTGTGCATCTGTTCTGCATGTCCATTTGTTGATTTTTTTTTTTTTTTACATTAGTTAATCATCAAGACAAAAAGAATTAGTAATAAACAACAGAAACAATACACTTTTACCACAAGTGTTTTCCTTGCTTCGGTGAGGCTACCCAGGGAAGGTGAAACATGAGCTGTAATTCTTCATCAGGACGCTTTTTATTTTTACACCGTGCAAAAGAAGATGCTGTGCAAGGGGCAAGCATGAGTCAGATGGGAGGTCGTTGCAAGACACTTCTCAAATATCTTTGAGCTTGAGCTTTCCAAGCATGGATTCCCCACACTGAGTGCGCTCTTCATTCTCATTGCTTGTGCTCATTAAACGCTGCTGTTTATTTTTGTGTGTCTGCACAAATATATGGCTTTATTACTAAAGTGGTTTGTTTATCTTTGCTGCTGCTGCATTTATTTTAGCACTCATCTAAACAATTAATTAGGGAGACACTTGAGTGCTGAATGCACTTCTTCAGATACCACTCAGTTGTTGCCTTTTTTTTTTTACTTCCAGGAGCATCTAGCATTTTTTTTTTTAAATCTTTTGATTTTTTTTTTTTCCTAACCATGCCTTTTTCCCCCTTGTTTGAAGCTTCCACAAGCAGAGTATATTGCTTTGAAAGATCATGGACCTTGTTGAGAGTTCAAAGCCAAGTAAAGATGATGCTTAGAGTTCAAAGGCTCTGTGGAGTTGCATCTTCATCTGCATAAAATTTTCTCAACCAGCTAGAAAGATAGAAGAGTTGCCAGGAATTTCTTGTTTCTTTGTGTTGTGGAGGCAGGGAATTAAGGTGGCCAAGTCAGGAATATATATAAAAATAGAATTATTTTGTTTTCCTGAAACCCTGCCCCTAAAACTATTACAGAAATTAATTTAGTTTAATTAGCAGACTCAGTTAATTGAGAATATCTTACAAAGGATGCTATGGATAAATTTGACTATTTCAGAAGTCAGGAGATGGAAAAGGCTAAGCTATGAACACAGCTTTCCCCACTATTAATCAGGCTGAGCAGGAAGTTCAGTACTCACAGGTGAGTCAGGCTGTCGGAGAGAAAGGGCGCTCCAGGTGCTTGTCAGCTCTCTCGAAAGACATCCGAGGCTCCTTAGGCCTATTCAGCTTGCACACAAGGGGTGCTTACGGTGGGGAGCCACCCAAAGCAGGCACTCTCCTGTCCCTCAGGAGCTTCTCCTTCGCAGCGCCAGGGGACTTTCTGCAGGAACTATCCAGACGGGGGAGAACTCCAAGGCGGGAACCCCAAGGTGGGGAGCACCCCAATATTTATACCTTTGCTAGGCAGAGAGACAAGTTAGCACTTCCTAGGCGCAAAGACCACAGCCAATCACAGCCTGATTCCAGCGCGGGCATCTGCACAGGGCACCCCTCGTGCCGGAAGGGCCCTTTGCTCCCCCACTTCAAGCCTGCAGGGCAGGGGGAGGAAATAGGTTTTTTGTGCCTTTCCTCCCCCCATTCAAACCATGGCGTGAGAGGAATTTTGGGGTACCCAGGACTCCAGGACACTTTTCTATTGTCATAGTAATAAAAAAAGCCCTTATCTGAGGAATAAAGATGGCCCTGCTAGCAAGTTCAGGGAAAGTGAAGCTCCTTAGATGAAATACTATTTGAAGATGTACACAGTGTAGGAAAGATTTAACATGTGCTGTGACCCTGTGACAGTGAAACTGTGAATGCCTGGAAATCAATATGAGATATGTAAGAGTTTATAATGTTGAAGTCAAGAAAGAATTGAAAGTGATTGACTGCGGCTTGGCAAATGGAGCAGGGAGTATAATGTTTTCAGACAATGGATTTAGAGCCTAGTTGTAAAGAGGAGGAAAAGTAACAGATTTCTAAGAAAAATAGTTCTATAGATGAAAATTAGCTTCCTGAAAATAGTGTGTATATCATAGCAAATCAGGACTCAAAGTGGAGGCTTTGTCAGTTCATGGACTCATAGAATCAACCAGGTTGGAAGAGACCTCCAAGATCATCCAGGCCAACCTAGCACCCAGCCCTATCCAGTCATATAGACCATAGCACTAAATGTCCCATCCAGTCTTTGCTTGAATGCCTCCAGGGACTGTGACTCCACTACCTCCCTGGGCAGCCCATTCCAAAGGCAAATCACTCTCTCTGGGAAGAACTTCCTCCTAACATCCAGCCTGTACCTCCCCTGGCACAACTTGAGACTGTGTCCCCTTGTTCTATTGCTTGTTGCCTGGGAGAAGAGACCAACTCTTACTTGGCTACAGCCTCCTTTGAGGTAGTTGTAGACAGCAATGAGGTCCCCCCCTGACAAGCCCAGTGTTAGGCAGCTTGGTCAAAAGCAAAAAAACATGGGGTTGAGGGGGCAAATAGGTCCTCATTGGTTCAAGTTCAGGGCATTTTGAAGCAATATTAAACCTTAAATTTCATTTCATCCTGTTTAAGTGCCTCTTAAGCCAGCTGAAATGTCTTATATTGATTTCTTCCATCTCCTATAAGCAAACTTATACATGGAGAAAGCATGTCAGGCTGCAGTGAGTTAGATGGAAGCAGCGCTTACAAGTATTGCTCTGCTGTTACTCAGGTTACTATTATTGCAGTAACTTTTTTTACCTCTTTTTAATAGTCTCTTTACAATATTCCATTGAGCTCAGGACATTTTATTCTTTCCATTTCACAAGCAGGAGCTAGGCCACGGAGAGATTAAAGGCCAAATTGTTTAAAAGCATTTAGGCACCAAAAGATTCAGATGGGCGTTGAACATTATTTTCAGAACTTCAACTCTGTATTCCTAGAAATGACTTATCCAAGGTCAAATTTTAGATTCTTTTGCAAAAAGCCAGCTTTTCCAAATCCTGTTAAGTGCATGCACACATTAGAGTCTTACCAAGTAAATGGAACTTGTACACTGTGTTCTTACCAAGTTTCTGGGTAAGGGAGAAGGTTGGAGGCTTTTTGTTCTTTTTTTGAATGGGTTTTCATTTAGCTTTAGCAATATAAATCTTTCAATCCTATGCTTTTTTTTTTCTCTCCTCCAATCTCCCTCTATCTCTTTGTGCTGCTGGATCTGGCTTTTACTGTGCTGTCTTTAGAAGACACGAGCTCAGAATCTGAGATCTGTCAGGGCTGTAGGAGGATTGGTGGTCTTGTGATGTTGAGGGAATCTGTGCAACACTTCATTATGTCAGATACAATGGGGCCAGATAAGCAGTATTTTTAAAAATGCATCATAATATCAGCTTTTGAATTAATAAGTTCCTTGATGTACTTCTAGAAACAAGATGTGATACAAGACATTATTGTTGTCCTGTGTGTCTGTGGCTATGTGGGCCATACTGAGATTTTAATGTTTTTGATTCAGTTTCTGAAAAAACAAAAAGGGAAAAAAAGTTTAATTTCTATGTTCTTGATATGAAAAAACTCATCATGTGTGTGAAATTTGCTAGTGAATGAGAGCTGGTTCACAGCTGATGGCTACAACAACAGTAACTCAACTGATGTCTGCTAAAGTTAAATAAGCTTGCAATGTATTTCTAACAAAGTTAAGCTGTGTTGTGAGGGATCTTGTGGAAAAGCCACTTAAATTACAGCATTGCCATTTCACAAAACCACAGGCTGGCTGAGGTTGAAAGGGGCTTTGAGGATTAGTCCCATCCATCCCATGCTTGAAGCAGGGTCACCTACAGCAGGTTGCTCAGGGCTGCATTCAGGCAGGATTTGAAATATCTTCACAGGTGGAGAGTCCACAGCTTCTCACTGTGCTGTCGGCGCCTGCTGTCGGCGCAATCCCAGGCACAGCTCCAGGCTGGGTGGTGAATGGCTGAGAGCAGCCCTGAGGAAAAGGGCCTGGGGGTCTGGGTTGACAAAAAGCTCAACATGAGCCTGCAGTGTGCACATGCAGCCCAGACAGCAACCCTGTGCTGGGCTGCATCAAGAGAAGTGTGGCCAGCAGGGCAAGGGAGGGGATTCTCCCCCTTTACTCTGCTCTCCTCAGACCCCACCTGGAGTACTGTGTGCAGTTCTGGAGCTCCCAACACAAGAAGGATATGGAACTGCTGGAGCAGGTCCAGAGGAGAGCAACTAAGATGCTCAGAGGGCTGCAGCAGCTCTGCTATGAGGACAGGCTGAGAGAGTTGGGGCTCTTCAGCCTGGAGAAGAGAAGGCTTCCAGGAGACCTTATAGTGGCTTTCCAGTATCTGAAGGGAGCCTACAGGAAGGCTGGGAGGGACTATTTACACGGTCTAGTAATGTCAGGACGAGGGGGAATGGGTTTAAACTGGAAGAGGGGAGATTTAGACTGGATGTTAGGAGGAAGTTCTTTACAGTGAGGGTGGTAAGACACTGGCACAGGTTGCCCAGGGAGGTTGTGGATGCTTCCTCCCTGGAGGCGTTTAAAGCCAGGCTGGATGAGGCCTTGAGCAGCCTGCTCTAGTGGGAGGTGTCCCTGCCTATGGCAGGGGGTTGGAGCTGTATGATCCTTCCAACCTAAACCATTCTATGATTCTCTGGGCAAACTGTGCCAGTGTTTTATCACTCTTACAGCATTTTTTTTTCTATTAATTTTTAAATGGAATTTCCCATGTTTCTATTTGTGCCCGTGGCCTCTTGTCACTGGGCACCTCTGAGAAGGCTCCATCTTCTTTATTTCCTTCCCATCAGGCATTTATACACATTGATAAGATCCCCCTGAGCCTTTCCTTCTCCAGCCTGAGCAGTCCCAGCTATCTCAGTCTTTCTTCATATGAGTGATGTGCCAGTCCATCATCTTCCGGGCTGTTCACTGGGCTTCTTGCAGTATGTCCAGCCCTCTCTTGTACTGGTATGACCAGAGCAGGACTCAGCACCCCAGAAATGTCTCAGCAAAGCTGAGCAGGGTGCAAGGATCACCCTCACTGCCCTCCTGGCAGTGCTCTGCCTGATGCAGCCCAGGATGCCATTGGAATTCATCCAGTGAAAATCATTTCCAATACATAACATAGGTTTTTCATACTGATATTGTAGACTTGTAAATTGCAATTAGCTCTCAAAGATTTGACTATTTTAAATTCATGATCTTATGGTAAAGCTATGCCATTCCGAGTATTTTTCACCACAGGATGCCTCCTAGTTGAACTAGGACTTGAGTGGCTTCTCAGGAGTTGCAGTGCAATTAGAGGTTTCATCAGAGAGGTGGTCTGAATGTGTTATGAGGAAAAAAGTAGTCTTTAGTGATCTTTCTCAAGCTTTCGAGTAGGGGGGGGGGAGAAAACCAACAAACAAAAAAAACCAGCCAAACAATCAAAAAAAAAAACCACAGAAGGAAATCCAAGACTGTAAGATCAATGTGCTAGGAAGTTTGATTTGCTACTAGTGAATATCACAGTTGGAGACTGTAGGGCTTTTGAAATATCATTAGGGAAAGATATGTCCCTGCCTACATTAATTTATGTAAACATGATCTTTGTAGAGGCTTTTTTGAATTGAAATACAGTGTCACACCAGATTTCTGATGTAAGAATAGACTAATAAAGGAGGATGTCTTAATTTTTCATTTCCTTTCTTTTTTCCTTAGCACCTGTGCTCTGAACTCTCTACTATATCCAAAGATGAGTTGAGCAGATGGACAAACATAGGGGTTAACTTACTCAGAGGACGTCTTAATTCATTTCAAAAC
Source organism: Tricholaema leucomelas (assembly GCA_013400475.1). Taxonomy (NCBI): domain Eukaryota; kingdom Metazoa; phylum Chordata; class Aves; order Piciformes; family Lybiidae; genus Tricholaema lacrymosa; species Tricholaema leucomelas. The sequence continues at coordinate 250,441 of WAAF01018279.1, forward strand.
CACTAAACTCAAATCAGTAATTGTTACCTGGCCAAGGAAAAAGGAAACAATGACAATCTGCTAGGAAGAAAAGAATAAAGATTTGTATGAGGGGAGAAAAATGAATTAAAGATTAAGGAGAATTGGTGTGAGAATAGAAAGGAAAACAAGGGAAGAAATGGCAAAGGGGAAAAGAGAAGGCAGCGTAAGAAATAAGTGATTACTTATAGAATCATAGAATGAATCATAGAATGGTTTAGGTTGGAAGGGACCTCAAGGATCATCCAGCTCCAACCCCCTGCCATAGGCAGGATAGGCAGGGACACCTCCCACTAGAGCAGATTGCTCAAGGCCTCATCCAGCCTGGCTTTAAACGCCTCCAGGGAGGAAGCATCCACAGCCTCCCTGGACAACCTGTTCCAGTGTCTTACCACCCTCACTGTAAAGAACTTCCTCCTAACATCCAGTCGGAATCTCCCCTCTTCCAGCTTAAACCCATTCCCCCTTGTCCTAACATTACTAGACCGTGTAAATAGTCCCTCCCCAGCTTTCCTGTAGGCTCCCTTCAGATACTGGAAAGCCACTATAAGGTCTCCTCGAAGCCTTCTCTTCTCCAGGCTGAAGAGCCCCAACTCTCTCAGCCTGTCCTCATAGCAGAGCTGCTGCAGCCCTCTGATCATCTTCGTGGCTCTCCTCTGGACCCGCTCCAGCAGTTCCATGTCCTTCTTGTGTTGGGGGCTCCAGAACTTGTGCTGTAGTTTCACTTAGATGTCCCCCCAAAGTCAAGATTTATTTGTAATACAATCTATATACATAGTGGCAGGCCTTGCTTCAAATTATTTCAAATTAAGTGTATATTTCTTGTTTTACCTGTATTTTGTGCATACTCTTTTCTGTACTTCACAGTTGGGAAGTACTGTGACTTCCCATTGGGAGACACTTCAGACCTGAAGGCTGGAATATCACCAAGTTGTGCCGGGGGAGATATAAGCTGCATGTTAGGAGGAAGTTCTTGCCAGAGAGAGTGATTTGCCATTGGAATGGGCTGCCCAGGGAGGTGGTGGAGTCGCTGTCCCAGGAAGTGTTCAAGCAAAGACTGGATGGGGCATTTAGTGCTATGGTCTAGTTGATTGGACAGGGCTGGGTGCTAGGTTGGATTGGATGATCTTGGAGGTCCCTTCCAACCAGGTTGATTCTACATGAATAAACATGTATCAGATTTCTTTGGATACTTTCAAAGCATTAGCCAGTTAAAACTGTTTAATGTAAGTGGCTTATTTCAGAAAGCTTGAAAAGCAGATTCTGACAGTTTTGTCCTTGCTATCTTTTTCTATCTGTGTGGCAGTTTAGTCAAAATTTACATAACAGTGGGTGGGAAAAGTGTTGTGGCACATGAACCCGTGCATATTAGTTCTTAGTTGCTTTCCCAAAAGGCTTGAAAATACAGCAGATTTAATCTAGGTCAAAAAAAGGGGGGGGGGGGGGGGAGGAAGAAAAAAAAATCCATTTTGTAGGCAGAGGACATTTATAGAGAGCATTTGTATTCACAAGGGTATGGGAATGACAGAGTGTGACTCCTCCAAAAGAGCTCCCCGGTGCAGCTGAAGGCTGACAGCAAACTAGGACTTGTGGCCAATTAACAGAAAGGCCGTCATAACTTGCAAGGCATGGAGAGAAAAAATTGAGCTCCGTGGGATCATTTTTCACTGGCCATTTACAGGGCTGTTACCAGCCTGCAGCATTTGTGCTTTAATGCGACAGGGGCGGCTTGGGGCACGCTGGGGCTGCTGTGTGGCCACCGTGAATGTTACAACCAGGAGGAAAAATAACGTACAGGGTGAGATTTAGCACGTCCCGGTTGTGAATCCTTCTGGTGTGTGAGCCCCTGCCTACCTTCAGCTAATGTATTAATATTAGAAGTGGCATCACTATAATATGTGCTGTCATTAGAGTGGCAGTGCGGTTTCCTGGCTGGTGACAGGATTGGTAATACGGTTTCCATCAGGGTGCCAATTATATCAAACTATTAGCAAACCTGAGCTAATTGGGAGGCGGCATCGTTAAAGGTTGATTTCTGCAGTATATGGCAATTCTATCTGGGATTGCTTTGGGAAGGAACCATTGACATTGTACTCTCAAGTGACTCCATATGCAGTAGAGTAACGGGATAGTGCAGGCAGGAATCAAATGCATCCTCGCCTTAGCCACCTTCGTTTTCTGTTCAGCAAAATTACAGGAATAGTTGGATTCTTATTTCTGGAAATGATTTTTTCCTTCTTTGCTTTCCTGTGTCAGGCGTGCCTGTATTTGCTATTCAGGCAGCTCTGTTTTCACATGGAAACCAACCAAAATCCCTAAGACTTGAAACACCAGATTCTGAACTGATGTCTTCCATGCAAGGAACCTAATTGCACTAAAATTTGTGATGCAGAAGAAATGCTGGACAAGACTTCCGTGGCACTGCACCAAATTTAATGAACGATAGAAAACTTACTGCCCAGCCATGCACCTGATGAACTCCTCTAGCAATAGGTCTTTTCAGTGGCTGTAGAGGGAGAGAATTTTTGAGGTCTTCATTGCCTTTTGGAAAATGATAGTGTAGGTCATGATGAGTTTGGATTCAGACTCACTGTGCAGCAGCTATTTGTGATTTACAGAGCACATATTTCAGCATTTGGGTGAACAGCTGGAATGCAAGAGGCTTTTAAAAGGCAACCTTGTTAAATCACAGTTTTATGCTTACATTCTGGTAGTGGAAGAGCGAATGTGGAAATTAGGAGAGGAGCATTTAGAGGGGAAAAATAATTAAAAAAAAAAAAGTCCTCCTTAACTTAAACTAGCTTGAACTGTGCTGGATTGACAAGGAGCTACTATCCCCATTGAGATTCCAAGCTTGTATGAAGCCAGCACCTGTTCAGCTTGCAAATGCACACACAAAAGTGAGCTTCATTCACAGAAAGAAAGGAACATAGCAGGACTTCACTCATTTAGCTTTCCAGGGCCTTCAGTCCCTTGATCTGTCAGCCCCTTAGAATTCAAACACAGCCTTTAAAGGAATTTTCAATTCACAACATGATGACTTTGTTGATGTCCTGAATGTGAATGTATTTTGAATTGAATTTGTCTGCCAGGATTCCATTACTTGCTAAAAGAATACAGAGTTCAATCATCAGATAATCATTATAGCTGTTTTGAAGTGTTTATTTTATTAGTCTAGAAGGTAAAGTAAATTTCATACTTTTAAGTTGTTGCAGACTTTGCCAGGCACACTGATAAGCTCTTGTATTTCTATACCCTATGGTTAGGGTTCACGTACTGGCAGCAGGTGATAATATGCACAACACATGAGAGATCTAAAGTGACAAATTTTGACAGTTGAAAACTACAGAAACTCATAAATCAGAGCAACAAACACGAGGGACTTATTTTCTCTTATATTGTTTCTCTTTCTGTTAATTCTCAAAGTTGAAAATTTCAGGCCTGAGAAATTGCAGGAAATTTTTCTGCAAGCAAATCAAAACCACAGAACATTTTGTAGAACAATATGTTTTAATTCCTACCCACATCCAAGAGTTAATTACTCATGTTGCTGCAGATGTGCAATTCTTGGTGACTTCAACCTGGGAATTCAGTTTGACATAGTATATTCAGTTTAGGGACCTCTAAGAGACTTTTTCCCACCTGAAGCAAGATGGAGGTTGCTGTATTCATCGAAGCATGAAATCTTGGCCGAGAGATTAAACCTCTTACACAGTCCCAAATGCGATTAAATGCCAGTGAGGACTGTGTAAGACATATCTCTGAGTAGAGGAGAGGTTCCTTCTGTTAGTTGTTGAAAATCAGGAGCGTAAACAGCTCTCATGGAGTAATTAGTCTGTATTTTAAATGGGAGAAAGTGATAAAAATAATGACGTGATGGATCTCCTAGCAATGTTGTATGGCTGCATCTTACAGCCTAATAAAGCCACGTCTGGGCTGCTGGGTGGGTGGGAGCAAGGGTGTCACAGGTGGCTAATGTGGATTCTAGAGCAGAAGTCGCCTGGGAGAGACATTACAGGAGGTAACTAACAGCTCTCCGAAAAAAATCATCTTGCTCATATCAGGAATGGCATTTTTTGAAGCTTCATCATGAAAGCGCTGAAGTTTATCTTAGTTCTACAACACCATGTCCTCCAGAAACCCAGGTTCATTCTCAGCAGAAATTCGTGAGCACGATGTATGAGCTCTTATTTTTTTTTTTGTCCATCCCTAACCTGTAAAGGTTTGCTTTAGTGAAGCTGTGGCTGTGTGATCTCCATGCAATCCATTTTTGCCATCTTTGACAGTGACTCCAGTGAAGCTGTTTCTAGTCATACGCAAGGCTGTTTGCCCCTGTCGGTGTCTTACTAAACATCTTTACATGGAAATTCAATAAATAAAATCTTCACCACTGCTGCTAATTGCTGTGTTTGGCAGCCTGAGAGCAGGGGCTTGTGAATTGAGTGTGTCATTGAGAATTGAATGTATCAAGTCTCCCCCAGTGGCTGGGACCTTGAGGTCTTTTTCTGGCACTAAATTTCCTTTGAGAAAAAAAAAAAAGAGAGAGAAAGAAAATAAGGTGAAATAAGAAATCTTTTCCCCCTTTTTTTTAACGAGGTGTTGAAGTTGAGCATTGTAGTGCACACACTGCAGTTTCCTCATCAGATGCTTTGAGAAGTAGGGCTGGTTTCCGCCTTTGTTTCTCAGGCATCTCGTTTGTTGCTTTTAGACACTGTGCAACATGGGGTGGCAGGTTTTACTCAGTCTGTTCAAGCATCTGGCAGAATAGCCATGAAGTTGTTGCCAGTGTCCTTAAGGGACTGTAGGGATCCACATGATTCATTCAGTGTTTTTATTAGGTACAAAGAAGAAATGTCTTACGCTGTAGTAAATACAGTTCCAAGTAGAGCACAACCAGCTTACCAAAACACAGGAGATTTGCTGCTTTGGAGACACTGATTGGCAGCACAGACTCCTGTTCTTTTGGTCAAGAAGACACTAACCCACATGGAGGTGAATTAGGCTGTATTTTGGGCTGATGAGGATCAGCAGAACCATGTCCACAAACAAATTCACCTTTTTAGTTGTCCTGGCTAGCAGAGGAGATTATCAGTGTCAGACTTTGAGTTATTGGATGTCAGAAAAGTTTAGCTGTGGTTCAAGTTGTTGTCAAATTTGTTAGAGATGAAGCCAAGATTGTGTGCAGGGGGATGGAGTGAGTAGAGTTGTTGTTTTTCTTTCTTTTCTCTTAGTCAGAAATGTACATTTTCTTTTCCAGAAGTGTCACTAATTTGTCTTCAGCAATATTACATTTTCTTAGGGAAAATGGAGAAAAGAAAGTTGTTTTCTTGTCTTTCAGCAGGAGCCAGCTACCAGTTGTAAAGCACAGATTAGCCCTGTCCTCTTACATAGAATAGAATAGAATAGAATAGAATCAACCAGGTTGGAAGAGACCTCCAAGATCATCCAGTCCAACCTAGCACCCAGCCCTATCCAGTGAACTAGACCATGGCACTAAGTGCCTCATCCAGGCTTTGCTTGAACACCTCCAGGGACGGTGACTCCACCACCTCCCTGGGCAGCCCATTCCAATGGCAAATCACTCTCTTTGTGAAGAACTTCCTCCTAACATGACTGAATTTGATATTTTCTCCCATGAGACATAGTAGTACTGAGCCAATGGGATTATACACTGGAGCCATCTTCAAAGTTGGAGCTGCAGCGGTTTGCATAACTTGGCAGTGAGCACCCCTGGAAAGCCCATAATCTGAGCTGTAGTGTTTCCTTTGGGGACTGTGTGCACTTTTCCCTTTTCTTTTCTTCAGTGTTTTCTTACTTTCATTTTTTTCAGTCCAGCCCTGACCTCTTTAGCAGATAACTGCAAAGTCAGGTGTCCGCAACTGGTGCCCACTCTCTAACCACAGCAAATAGTTTCTCATTTTGTTGTGGTTTTGTTTATTTTTAAGCAGATATGAGCAAAAGAGGGAAAAAAAATTATGTGTGTTTTCAGATGTGTCAGTCTATAGGCCTGGAAGCTTCCAATTTTTTTTGAAGGTCCAATGACCTGCCTGAAACATCTGCACATTTGCCATTAAGCTGCTGTTTTCTTCCAGCCCTCATTCACAGAGCCATTTTTCTCTCCTGCACTATTACTTCCCAAAAATGACTAGTTAGAGGATATTTCACAGTATATTCATCTTTCAAATGCAGTTCTTGCAAGTAGTGTCAAGAATGATAAACCAATAGATCTCAAATTTCTTACCAGAATGAACCCACAGAGCTGAAATGTAAAATGAAACTCTTCAAACACGTGGCAAAAGACATCATAATTGCAAAGTCATGGCTACTGCTTGGTGTTTTCCCCTCTGAATGCTCTCTCCTGGTTTAAAAGCTTTATATTAAGAAAAGCTTATAAACCAATGAGTAAACAGTACAAGACAGACTTGGGAGCTGGATGACAGGATAGAAAAATGTTTTCTCCAAGTGACACTATTAAATGTCACAAAGTTGGATTTGTTTTCCTTTTTCATTCTGGAATAAAATTTGCATTTGTACCATTTTCTAGTGGAACAGAAGAACACAGGAAGCACAAACCTTAACAGGCTGTGGCTGCCATGATGCCACTTGTCCTGGCCAGGCAATGTTAGGCTCATTGAAATAATCATTAAACAATCTCTGTCATAACCTGAAATTTTAAGGAAGCTGCTGCTGGTGGTATGGAAAATGTTCCTCTTGGATACATTTACTCAAGTTGCCTACCTGCCCATATATTACATTGCCTGCCATCATTTTCCTGCATTAAGGAAAACCTCACTGTATTCCAGCTGGGAATACATCATTACCTTTGCCTGTTATAAAGGTAACAGTCGTCGCTGGCCTAGCTGAGAAGCCACAGGGAGCATTCACAGTGTAATGCACAGCTAGAGCCACATGAGAGGCAATGGAGGCTTTCTGGATTCAGCACTTCCTTCCAAGGTACGGTGAGGGCCACTTCCACAGAGTTGCTTGAGATATTTGCTATGCATGCTTTCTCCTGCTTCTCCTTTGACGTTAGAGGCGTGCTGCAAGGTTGAACAAAAGCAGGCAGAGCAGGCAGGATAGAGTGTTTCACCTTGGTCAACTTTAGGGAGCTGATGCAAGCAATATCTGTGCTCACTGCCCAAAGGACAGATTATTCTATGTGTAACACTCCAAAGGAACACTGAGGCTTGAGAGCCAGAGTTTCTTCTATTTATTGTTTCATTTTGACATTTCCCTGGAGTTGCAATGAATCTCTCTCTGTGATTAAGAGAATAGGATTGTTTTCTGATTCATCAGCAAAATGTACATCATCATCTTTGATACAGAGTAGGTTTTTACTTCTGTAGCCACTTCTGCCCCCCAACCAGCATTACCCAGCACGTTTTTCCTCTTCCCATAGTGGCTGGATCATTGAGCACCCTGTCTGTTGCCACAGGTCTGCATTCAACCCAGCTGTGCTTCTCTCATGGACAGAATACCAACAGATTAATCTCTAAGGGTGTTTCTACATTGTTTGGTGGGAGCTATTTAAGTGTGAATTTTCAATCTGTCAGTACCTTCAATCTTACATTGCACATGTAAGTGTGTAAGTGATGCTTTCAAAGTAATTTTCCTCCCACTGGAAGTAAAGTTGAAGTCAGAAGCTGGAATTGAGCATCCCACCTGTAACTTGGATGCAAGGTCCTTCTGCAGTAGTCTCTCTGCACATCTCTCGCATGCCTGGGAAGAGACTTCATTGCTGTAGGACAGTAGAGGTTGCAGTAGGTCAAGTCTTGGTCCTTGTTTCTTTGTCCCACACCTGCCATGTTATAGCTTTTCCCTGAGGATCTATGAGCTCTGGCCTCACCCTAGAGCTGCTGCTGAGCTGCCAGGGTTGTATATGCTGCAGGTAAAGTTAAGTTGAATGTTTGCGGTGAACTAAGTGTCAGCAACTGTGTTTGGCCCCACAGACCACCCAATTATACCATGCTGCCATAGGGAAAACTGCAGGATTCAGGCAACTAAGACTGCTTTACTGAAGGTAGACATACAGAGTGAGCAGAGCCTCACTTAACACTGGCAACCATGAGTGGTCTCCACTATTGAGGTGAATTCTCTTGTAGCTTGTGTTTCATTCTTACAGCTGAAATGAGTCCTACCTGGTTTCAAGCGGAGAGAACTAACCTTACCTCTGACGCGTAAAGCCTGTCAAATAAGCTCCTGCTTTAACCTGTTTTCTGCCTGGGATGCAACAACAAATTCCTATAGCTGGAACTTGCCACGTTGCTTACAGTCAACATATAATGGGGAGCCTTCCAAAGAAATACAGCCTCATTTATGCTGTACAAAGCCAAATGGATTTTGGTTAACCTAATTTCTAAGTGATTGCAATTCATTAACAACAGAGGTGTGCTATAGATGCAATGCACAGGGGGTGACTTTTTTATTTTAAACCATACAAGCTTTCTTTTATTCATGTTATTCAGGCAGCCTCATGATAATTCACATTACGAGCTCTCATGATGTGTTGTTCAATCACTGCTTTTTTCTCCTTCCCTATTGTACTCTCACAAATCATACTCACTAATTTCTGAAAGCTTTTCATTTCTCTCTATAGGTTGTTGTTTCGTAACATTTTATACAAGAAAAGCTGCTCTTGAGGCACAGAATGCACTGCACAATATTAAAACTTTACCTGGGGTGAGTACATTTATTTTCTGATCCTAATTATTTTATCACCAGAAAAATAGCCTTTTTGCTCAAGATGCTGCTTGGTGCCCCAATTGACCTTGATCTCTTCATGGAGGGTGGCTAACCTGATGGTCTTGTCCTGTAACGGTGCCAGTCCTGTAGCAATGGCATCATCTCAAAAGGCAGTTGCTTTTCTGTAGAAAGTCCCTTGGCTGGAAACAGTGCTGATTCCTGCTGACTAGAGGCAGTTACTGAAGTAAAAGGTAGATTCAATTTTTTTTTTCTATTTAAGGGGGAGGAAGGAGAGGGAAAGACCATATGGCAGAAAAACATTGCGCCACTGGGGCTTCTAGTTTGAAACAGGAGAGAAGAGAAGGAGACAAAATACAGCCAACTTCATTAAACTAAGCCTTTACCACATGATTTCTAAACACTCTGACTGCATTGGTGTGGTAGCTGCACATCAGGGTACTGTAGAGCATGGTACCATTTAGCTGCTTGAACACTGTCATCCTGTTCCCTGCCACCACCTCTCCTGAGCAACCTATTGTTACTGGTGGCTCACACCAGTGGTTGAAACAGTTGTGATTGCGTTGTACAAAATGTAGTTTGCATTATCAGACAGTAGTTCAGATTTAAGTCACAGAGAGAAGTACATCACTGCAAATTGCATGAATTATCTGAAAACTTCTTTTTCTAATGTTCTCTTTTCCTCTGCTGAATGTAGCCAAATATATTTGAGATGGGGCAGGAAAATTGTAAAGGATGGAGGTGTATTCCCTCCTGATGTAGGGAGAGTGTTCAAGTATATGGTCAGAATGATTGTCACAGACACAAAAATAAATTAATAAATGTATGCAAGACTGTATAAATATTGACTGGACTGACAGTTATGTGGCCCATATCGGCTTTAGTTCCTGCATGCTGTATGTGAAATTGGACACTGTGTGTTTGAAAAATTCATGTCTGGCCAGGAGTTTATGCAGGTCCTGTTAGGAAAGCCACCTCATCTGTCATGGAAATGGCTAACATAAGAGAAGTATGTTGGGTAGTTATGTGCAAGAACTGGTAATTCATCAGGGTAAAATGAGAGTCCTCAGCCATTTGCAAGTGAAAATGCTGGAAGAGGTGGTTAGGAAATCTACAAAAGTAAGTCAACTAGAGGAGGAAGAAATGAAAATAGTGGCACTTCAGATTGAATGATGTTTTCCAGCAACTGGCCCTTGCAGTGCACAGTGTCCAGGCCTTACAATGGCAGGTTTGGCTTTTGAGATTATAGAGGATCAGTGTATCATCCTTGGAGAGAAAGGAAGGTTATCGGGGACATTTCCCTTTGAGACTGCTATGGAGCTTGAGTTGAATCTCATCATCCTCTGACTCTGCATCATCAGTTGTTAGTTCCCATCCCCAGTGCCAGAGAATGCTAAGCCCTTGGATGAATGCTCTCTGACCCATTTCAGCTAATGTTTCACGGAACCCAACTAGTTGTGTAATTGCTCACCAACATGCTTTAAAGTCAAAACAGCTGTGCTGACTGGCTGGGAAGGGTAAACACTCCAGCAGAGGTGGTCCCAAGCTGTTGGAGCAGTCCCCTGCCCAGCCAGCATTTTGAGGTCCAGGGAGGATGTGGAATCGCACCCTGAAACTCTACCTTGAGATTTATACATCACTCCACTTAGAAGCAAAGAAGATCCTTTTGTTTGCTCCTCTGTTCTTCCCTGAGCTCCAAGAGCTGGCTGCTATGTTCTTAGAGATTTTAGTTATCCCAGCAGGTGACTCGAAGGGGCAGACTCCTTCCGTGACCTCCCTAGATACGGGTGGCAAAGCTGGCTCAGCTCTGTATTGCATCTTATTTGAGCAGGGCATCGTTTTCTCCTCTGCTTTTGAACAGCTAACAAGCATGCAGCAGTGAGAGAGACAAGTGTAGCTTTTGATTTCTTTTTTTTTAAACAAAGCTCAAAATTATTTCTTTTCTAATGCTGTCTCCTAGCTCTTTGGCACTTAAAACTTTTTTTCAAGATGTGTTTTTCTGTCCTGACTGTGAGGTTACAAACTTTTATTTTAAGGAAATACAAAAATTACATTCCCATGACTCTTAGGCCTGGGCTTTAAAAAATATTCCTGATACTGCCAGAGATGTCAAGATTTTTACTTGGAGATAAGTTGTTATAGCAACTTCTTAAAGGGATACCTCTAATGAAAGGAAATGACTCAAATACAAATCTGTTACTTTGCTTTGGGAAACCATTCACTATATATTCTATACCATATTTTGTACATGCTGTATGCTGACATTCAGTGTGAATAGTGATACTGGGAGTGCTACATCTGCATATTCCTAGAATAACTTCATTTAAGCACTCTTTAAAGTTATGGCACATGTACTGAAAAGAGTTCATGTTAGCAGGATTCTCTTTATGTGAATTTTAGTAATTTCCATGTTGTTAGCTCTTGCCCACTGAGCAGCTTTCACTGAATGAGCCAGAATCAGTAGTAGATAGGTCTGTGTGAGAAACAGTTTGGGAGCAAATGGAAGCAATCTTCTGGCAGAGCTACAGCAAGGGATGAATAAGGATCAAGTTCATTTGTGTCAGCTTGCCTCCAGTAAAGGAGACCTGGTATGTAGGAGGTTCTGTAATAAGAGGTCTCCTGGAAACAAAAGAATCTGTGCCTTCCACTTTACTGTAGTACCACCATGCATCAGGTAAGAAGCATCCTTAAATGTCCCAGGAAGAAAATAAAAGGCAAAGACAGGCGATTTATTAGTGTAAGGTAAAGAGAGATGCGAGATGCAGGAGCAGGGGGCTGCAGGGATGGTGTGATAGTTGGAACTCACATATATTTTACCTATGCACACATGTAACTCATACTGTTAGAGAAACTTGGAGGGGAGGATGTCTGTGCTCATTAAATGACAGAGGCCAAATTATTGCTGGGCTTAGTCTCTTCATTTCTTAGGTGCAGACCTGCTCCATATGGCTTGTTAAGCAGGTTTTGAATCAAGATTCACAAAACAAAACAAAAAAGTGGGACTTTACTGTAAAATCTGTCCTCTTTCCAAGAGTTCACATTCAGTTCAACTGAGATGAGTATTTGAGCAAAGCCTGCAATGCTCTGTTTCTGTCTCTGCTTTTTGCATGGACAGAGACTTGAAAACACAAGCGCTTTATCTCTTCCTTTGAGCTGTACCCTTTTAGTGGACATGAAGAAAATAAAACCAGACATAAATGATTAATGCAGAATCTTGGAAGAAAATATTGCAGGGTGCCTTGCTGTTTGATTACAAGCCTTGGAATTAGTCAACATTTCCATAATTCTAAACCAATATACACCTGTTTTCCCACTGTGATGTGAAGGCACAACTTAATTTAACAGAAACCCCGCTGTGCTAAATCTCTCATTAAATACCAAGCTAGTTCTGTAATTTAAAGTTGCAGCACCACTATTTTAACTGAATTGCCTTTGTATTATAAAATTAATAAGAAGGTAATGATGCACTTTGCTATATTCTCTCAGATTTTTTTTTCACAGCAACAACAACAACAACAAAAAAAAAGAAAGATAAAGAAGAAAAACATGTCACCAGCTGACATCTCAAGGCTTTTCTGGTTTTAATCATTTTTCCTGAGGATAAAATTCATCTAATAGATTTTTTTTTTTCATTTTTAAAAACTTTCAGTATAAGGAAGATCAAACATCACCTTTTTACTCATGATTAGTATAATCTCTCCGTTAGTCACAATATTCCTTGTCATATAATGGAGCTTTTATCTTTCCCCAAAATATGTCTTTAGATATCACTTGTTATAGTAGGATTGCTACGAGGCAGAGAAGAAGATATAGAGTGTTTGAGAAATACAGGCATATTGGTATATATGATACATATCAATGAAATAGGGATGGTTCTCTTCTGTTTACTTGCTGCTGGCATCACAAGGAGCTTTTATGTCTTGCAAATGAACAACATGAATTTCCAGATGTGTCTTTTCAAATATAACATGCAAGCACATAGCTCAGATCCTAGCTCATGGGGATGCAGTTTGTATTATTCAACTTGCAGTCAGGTTGCCTTGAAACGTTGGTTTGGATTCGGTTTTAAAAGGAGGAAGGGAGAAAAAGAGAAAACTCAGTTTGAATGTAATAATGATCTGCAAAGTGCTTACTTGGGATGAGATGTAGAACTGAGGCTTTAACCAGTCTCATGTTCATTAAGAATCTCATGGCTTTGTTGGAGGTATTTAACTTCTATTCCCTAAACAAAATAATCCAATAAATTCCACCCATCTAAATTTGTTCTGTATCTTCAGTTACATGTAATAATCTTAGTCCCTCTGTGCTCTAATTTGCTACTTAGTGAAAATCGGCTTCTGTATAGAGAGCAAACCACAAAGAGCTGTAGGCAGAGTCTGCTTTAACCACCTTTGTAGCAGTGATGTTTTTTATTTTAGCTTTAACATGCATTAGTTTAAAAGCCCAATGTGCTTTGTTTTCCTAACTAATGAATCATGTAGGATTTCCTAGCAAGAGTTAAGTGCAGATAGGTGACATGAGAGCACTATGTGTTGGTTGGATTGTTGGAGCTCCATAGATGTATAAATACACCTTTAGTCCCATGCAGCTATTCAACGTCAGGAAACAATGGGAATCCGTTTGTAAAATCTACACCTAAAAGTCTCTGGAATCTTTATTCTGTCTTTGAAGTTGGACTGATCTGACATGGTCACAGCTGTGCCTATACGTGTATATGGTGAGGGTATACATGAGGGGTGGCGAGACACTGGAACAAGTAGCCTAGAGAAGTGGTGGATGTCTCATCACTCAAAGTGTTCAAGGCGAGACTGGATGGGGCTTTGAGCGACCTGGTTTGATGGAAGGTGTTGAAACAAGATGTTCTTTAAGGTCTTTTCCAACTCAAACCAGTCTGTGGTTCTGTATTTTTGCATATATCCTCATAGCTGAGGTTATCACAGAAAATAATTAACAGCCTGCACTGATTTAGGCCACAGCACTTCTACACTTTTAACAGACTAATGGTTTACGTGGTTCTTATTTTAAGTGGGATATACATATTCCAAGTAGCACCAAACCTTTTGTATTGAAGTTCTGGCATGAAATTAGAATATTAGCTGTATGAATCAATTTAATTAAGGGTTTAACAATGGAGAAATACACTTTTGGGAAAGCTCTTAAAATTTTAACAGCAAGATAGAACTTGTAGGATATGTCTGCCTTCCAAGATATCAATGGCTTCCTGTTTTGTCAAAAGTTGAGGGAAAGATACTCAACTTTTTTAAGTGATAAGATTCACTGCTGGTTTTGTGGAATGCTGTTTGTGTGACAGTGAAACAGGACTGTCTTAGAGGGAACTTTTCCCTAAATATTCTACACTGGCTGTAAAGAAACCACCCAGTTCCAGATAGAGGTGTTCAGTATGAAAATTAATTTTTAAAGAGGAATTTAGGTCATTCTTCTGGTTTGGTGAGGTTCATTCTGCCCTACACCAGACTGACAATCATCAACCTAAAGCTTGTCTGCTTTGGGGCTTGCCTTCACTCACACAGCCCAGCTCAGCTTTCATGTTGAAGGTAAGCCACATTTGGTCTTGCTACATGTCGTGGTGTTGATGTCGCATGGTGGCACCACAGCCTCTCCAGGGGCACAAGGCATAAGAGGTTGTAGCAGAAGATGAAGTTCAACAAGGACAAGTGCATAGTCTTGCATCTAGGGAGGAATAATAAACTCCACCAGTACAGACTGGGAGGTGATCTGCTGGAAAGCAGTCCTGTGGAGAGGGACCTGAGTGATTCTGGTGGATAGCAAGTTAACCATGGCACAGCAATGTGCTCTTGTGGCCAAGAAGNAAAGAGTTTCTGCCTCAAGACAAGGGAGAACTTCTTTACTGTAAGGGTCACAGAGCACTGGAATAGGCTTCCCAGAGAGGTTGTGGCATCTCCTTCTCTGGAGACTTTCAGGGCCTGTCTGGATGTGTTCCTCTGTGATCTGTGTTAGGTAGTATTGTCCTGCTGTGGCAGGGGAGTTGGACTTGATGATCTCCTTGGGTCTCTTCCAACACTTAACATCCTGTGATCCTGTGAACATATGAGCACTGTGCTGAAATCAGTTCAGCAGATTTTTTAACCTTCAGAGTAATCTATTTCAAAATGCAGGCATCCATGACAACTTACTATGAATTCACATTCACTTTCTGATAAAATACTATTTGTCAAACAAGAAGCAAAAAAGCCCAAGTATATTTCAGATACTCACTTCATAATGAAACTTCACTATTTCTGATGAATATCCTGGTATACTCCTTTCTCAAGTAACATTTCCATACCCAGTTTCATTCTCTGCTTTAGGCCTTGTGAATTGTCAGTACTATATGAATATTATGTAAAAATTACCTGTAATAAAAAGGTAATCATCCAATATGACTTGAATAATAGCCTGAATATGAGATATCAGTGACATAGATTTGGACAAACAGAAAGGGAGCTCAAAGAGCAATTAAGTTAGTTAAGGGACTGGAGTGATTGATTTATGACAAGAAATTAAACTAATTCAGTACCCATATAGCATGGCCAAATACTGTTTAATGAAGGATTGGAAAATTCTAGAACTGTTTAAATTATAAAAATAGCCAGATGGGAAAGCAGAGAATTCCCAGGGAGTGCCTGTTCCTAGGAACTGAGCTGTAAGGCATTGACGGATGTTGAGAAAGTGAATCTGGCCCATTTCTCCCTTTAGAGTACTGTGCAAGTGGAACCATGTAATGATGCGTTTTTCCCAGCTCAGGAGTGACTTTTTTCAGTTATGCATACATGCCACTTCCATCTCTGCCCCTCAAAAACAGTGCCGTGACTTTGTCACTTATATGAAAAGCAATACTTGCGTTAAATTCAGATACCATAGTAAAAAGGTTGGGTTTGCATTTACTGTTACTGTGAAACACAGCATGGATCACCAGCCACCAATTCCTGTATCAGGAACAGTGTGGCAGGTAGGAGGAGGGAGGTTATTCTTCCCCTATACTGAACACTGGTCAGGCCACACCTTGAGTACTGTGTCCAGTTCTGGGCCCCTCAATTCAAGAGAGATGTTGAGATGCTGGAATGTGTCCAGAGAAGGGCAACGAAGCTGGTGAGAGGCCTGGAACACAAACCCTATGAGGAGAGGCTGAGGGAGCTGGGGTTGTTTAGCCTGGAGAAGAGGAGGCTCAGGGGTGACCTCATTGCCATCTACAACTACCTGNAAAATGGTGGAAAGAGACTTAGGAGCCCAGTGAAATCTCTAAATAGCTGGACTTGCAAATTAATGGAGAACAATATGTGTTGTACAGGCGTAGGGAGAGGGGAATAATTGAAAACAACTTCTCTAAATTGAGCAAAACATTTAATCTGTAATTACATTGTCCCTTTTTCTTCATGAAGGATGAGAGGCAGATTTGCCTTCCCATACAGCTCCATTTTTAGCATAGTGTTCTGGCATGCAGGAGAATGCAGTTCTCATTCTCTCTGGATTGTTTGTTGTAAGGATTTAACTTGCACTGACCAGACAGAAACTTCACCAGTGGATGTAGTTGAGAATGGAGGTCACTGTTTCTCCTCCTGAAGGTGTTCCACTGCGTATGAAAATACCAATCTTTATGGGGATGGAGAGAAAGCAAGTAAAAGGACTTCGTTGACTGTCACTGAAGGCAGTGACTCAGGAATTGTGATATTTGGAAATAAGTCCATGCTCTTATAAGTATTTTTATTAGTTGGCAAAGCTTCAAATGTTTGGAAGATACTGTCCAAGAGCTGGAAACTACAGACAGATCCATTGCCCTCAGATACTGGGAGAAGGAGGCTAAACCTTGATCTGCCTTACTTGGTAAGGGGCTAATGCCCCAACCTAATCCCTGGAGTATGTCAGAAAGGTGCAGAGCTGCACCAGCTATGGGCATCACTGAGCTGTTTCAGATCCTAGATGTTTGTATCAGACTGCTGCTTTGCCCTGGTCCAGCAGAGCTACTGAGAAGCAAGGACACATTAGCCCAACTGCAAATGCAGTTAGATGGACACTCTCTCTTCCAGATAGCTCTTCTTGAGTAGCTCAGGGCTATTTTTGCACAGCTTTGTAGCATAATGGAATCATAAAATTGCTTTGGTTGGAAAAGTCCTCAAAGATCATCAAGTTCAACTCTCAATCTAACACCCTCATGGCCATTAAACCATGTCCCATTGTGCCATGTCCACACATTTATTGAGCATCTCTAGGGACAATGACACCAACACCTCCCTGGTTGAATGGAAACTAAAGAACAAAAAATATTGGCTTAACCTCAGAAATGTTCCCTAATGTGAAGCCCATCCCCAAACTGTTCTGGCATTGGGCTTTACCTCTGATTTTTGTAATTCCAAACAGTTGAGGTCATGACTTCACAAAATGCCTCCAGAATTTAATGCCCAACTTAGAACATCTTATTCAGCTAGACTGGAGGATCTGTTCTCAGGATATTACTTTCAAGCTGGGTACTGAGGAATCACTGACTGAGAACCTTTTCTTGTGCACATCAGAATGGAATGCTCTGAACAAAATTGAGAGGCCATCAGTGGAGTACTCTAGGCTATTGCAAAACTCACAAAGATTTAGGTTGGGATGCTTAGCTAAGGGTAATAGTCCAGTCACTCTCTTAAACAGCAATTTATCCTCTTGCTGGTGTTAGCTGTTTTCTGTTATCCGGGACAGAAAGTGCAGGTGCTTCTGTTAGCCTCATTAGCACCATGACATGAGAATTGTCTTCATAATGAAAACCTGGTTCAGGGATGTCTGACTCTCTGTCTAACTGTCTGACTGCTCCTACAACAGTGAAATCAGAAAGGCAAATCATAAGCAATTTCAGACATCAGGAAGTAACACCATTAGACATACCCTTGGATGCCATGTACCTGCCTCAATAGCAATGTTTGACACCCATGGACCTGAGTTATGACTAAAGAGGGCTTCATGGTGTGTTTACGGCAGAGAGACTCAGCATCCTTCTGCCATTATGTCCAGCCCTGTGAGCTGTGCTGCCTCTTACAAAGACCTCTGCTGAGTGATCTGTGCCTCTGTGCATTGCTATCGAAGGGATGTGATAACTGTGCCTCTGTTCATTGCCATCAAAGGAATGTGATTCCCACTTGGTCTAGAGGGGATGACCCTGCTGACTGCAGGGGGACCAGTCTAGATGACCTTTAGAGGTCATAGAATCATAGAATAAGTCAGGTTGGAAGAGACCTCCAACATCATCCAGTCCAACCTAGCACCCAGCTCTATCCACTCAACTAGACCATGGCACTAAGTGCCTCATCCAGTCTTTTCTTGAACACCTCCAGGGATGGTGACTCCACCACCTCCCTGGGCAGCCCATTCCAATGCCAATCACTCTCTCTGTCAAGAACTTCTTCCTAACATCCAGCCTATACCTCCCCTGACACAACTTGAGACTGTGTCCCCTTGTTCTATTGCTGGTTGCCTGGGAGAAGAGGTCCCTTCTGGCCTGGACCATTCTATGATTCTATGATGTTGTCTCATTTAGTGTTTATGCTCCCACGGTGGTGGAGGAAGCTGAGACATCTCTAGCTAGTTTTCTCCCCTCTCAGTCAGGTAATGAACCACGCTGTTTAGATATACCATGCTGCTGTATGTGACAACATACATGCTGAGAGAGAAAACGTGAGTTCTTTCTTCTCTGTGCTCATTAGAAACCAGGTGAAACTAGATGATTTGACAGAGCCTTCTACTCTAATAACACACTTTGGCCAATTATATTCAGCCTAATTAAAAATACTCTTTGCAGACCCAGAGAGGTAATTGATTTTTTGCTCATTCTGTGGAAGAAATGATCATCACTTTAGTTGAAAGAGCCACTCCTTTGTCTGCTGTTCCCCAGTAGTGTTCAGTGCAATCCTTTCTCTTTTTGCCAGCAGATTCACTGGGGCTGCTAGAAGTATTCAGGGATTCATTTGAGTGTGTGCACCTCTTTGAGGACACTATAATAGGCCATAAATTCTCGTGCTGAAAAGTTAAGGAAGACCCCTACTTCACAGCTTATATTTTTAGGCTCTCGGTGAGTGGAACAACTGATCAGCACAGAAAGTCAATATCATTAAAGTGTTAAATACCTTTTAACAGGAAAAGCAGTACCAGAGTGGGCAAGCATAATGTTTGTCTAATTTTTGGAACAGTCCACTTTTTCACTTGCAGCTTTGCTGAAATCAGTAATGGCTTTGCTCCCAGAATGTAGCCTGAGTATCTCCAGGAGCAGAGAGCAGCAGTCGTTGAACAACATGCCACCATAACTCCATTTATTAGCAAAAGCCTGTCTCTATTGCCTTGTGCCAGGGAACTTAAAAACACAAAAACTGCAGAAGAAAAAGAACATTGAACTAAACAAAGTCTTAAGCACTGGTAAACAAAATGTAGCTTGCTTTGTGGTTGATTTTTATCCAGCTGCAGCTAAATATCAAAGCAATATCAAAGGAAAACTCCCCATTAATTAATTCAGACTGACTTCACAAAGCAAGCTGGAGCTTTTGCTGATATCTGATTCTGACAACTTCCTAATCTTCACAAGTTGTCATTAAGAGTGGCATTAAAGCAGTCTACAGTCAATCCCAGCTCTTGCCCTGTTGTAACTCAGAGATGGGCTATCTCCCACCATGAGGGGGATGGGGGAGGGGAGAAGGATTGGGATACACAAGCAGGGCTTAGAGTAAGCAACTTTGCTTCTTTGCAAATGGAATTTGCAATGTATCAGGGAATCTCATGAATACATTGCCTCTGTCATTCATTCTAGGAACACTCCTTGCAAACCATTGCAGTGAGTGGAGATTTTCTCTTCTGAAGGAGAAACACAGGTTTAAAAAAAAAAAACTGAGAAAGAAAGAAGCTCATGTCTCAAAAGAGTAATTTGAGGTCTGTAATGATCTCTAAGAAAGTTTGAATAGAGCCTTATCATTGATTTCCAGATAGAGAACACAGGATTCTGGGTTGGCTAAAATAAGATTGTGGGAAATAAGACACTAATCAGAGGATCAGATTAGTTTTAAACTAAGAACTGAAAATCAGGTACCTCTATAAGTGGAGCTTGTAATTCCACCATGAAAATAAACAAAACACACTCATGCTCCTTACCACCACCGTAACCTTTCAGAGAGATTACAGCCTCATGCAGTGATGTCAGGTACATGATACCTTCCTGTTTTTATTCTAACTGTGAATTGCCCAAATGGTTGAAGAGAGTTTATGTTCTGGACCATCACTTGAGCAAGTACTGCAACTAATATTATTTTGCGGCTAACTCATGACAGTCCCTTAGAGGAAAGTGTGCTGTGCACATACAGTATGTTCTTTTCAAATATTACAAGGAGTATAGAGAGGATAAAGGCTGTTGCAGGGGTGCCTCAGCAAGCATCGTGGCAGCATGGACATAGATGGTGCCTTTATTTCCTCTGGGGCCAAGTACTGCCTAAATTCCAGTGACAAATAAGAATGACTTTTGGTTGTAGACAGAACTGAGAGTTTACCATCATATGAAGAGAGGCTGAGGGAGCTGGGGTTGTTTAGTCTGGAGAAGAGAAGGCTCAGGGGTGACCTCATTGCTGGCTACAACTACCTGAAGGGAGACTGTAGCCAGGTTGGGGTTGGTCTCTTCTGCCAGGCAATCAGCAACAGAACAAGGCGACACAGTCTTAAGTTGTACGGGGGGAGGTATAGGCTGGATGTTAGGAGGAAGTTCTTGCCAGAGAGAGTGATTGGCATTGGAATGGGCTGCCCAGGGAGGTGGTGGAGTCGTCATCTCTGGAGATGTTCAAGAAAAGCCCAGATGAGGCAATTAGTGCCATTGTCTAGTTGAGTGGATAGGGCTGGGTGCTAGGTTGGACTAGATGATCTTGGAAGTCTGTTCCAAACGGGTTGATTCTATGATTCTGTAAGAGGTGAAACAAAAATTAAATCAAGTATCAGGAAAAAAAACCTCAAACCAAACAATAGTTTCTGTCCAATTTGAATAATCTTCTAAAAAGAAACAAAGTGAAATCCTAATCCCTAGGGGCATTTAGGGTAGGAAAGACTTGGAAAATACATGATAGGCAGTAATCCTGGATTGGCATCAAGTCATTCAAGTTGAGCTACTGGATTTTTTTTCATCTTTTTCTGCAATTGTGAAAGAAAGTGCAATTGCTATGCCTGTGTGAACATGGAATCCTCATATTTGTACAAAAACATGTGATTAACCAAAAAAATGAAAAGTGTTGGTAAGGAAGAGCTACGGTCATTTTAAACGCTGTGCTGATACACTTGTGTCTGGGGGGCTTTGAGAGTTATTCTGGCAGGCATGTCCCTTGCCTCTTGTGACCCTATTCATTTTGCAAAGAATGGCTGGATTGATCCCACTTTAAAACTAGCCTGATAGCTAACAGCTCTCATGTCTGGCACTTGTTTTCTACCCTGTTGACATCAGAGCCAGAAATAGAGAGCGTGACTTCGTGAAAATTTCTTTTCTGCATCCATGCCAGTCTCCCCTGTGTTTTCATTGCCCTCTCTTAGCTTCACCAAAGCTGCAACAGCCCTCAGGCTGCATTAGCCCCACTCAGAAAAAATGGCATATGCCAAGAAACCAAGAGTTTAAGACTTCCCAGTAGCTCCAAATGTTAGCTTTGAGCTCAGTTGGTTTTATCAGAGGACTTTCCTGATATCTCTCTGTGGCCTCCAGCTGTTCCACCTGAAGCCATCTCTGCAAAGAGATTTCTTTGACCTTTAGGCAAGTTGTGTGTTAAGATGTTACTCATGGGGCACAATGCAGAGAAAACATTTAATTGAGTGGAATAGCAATATAAAGAATAAGGAAGAGAATACAACTTTTCCCACACTGACATTTACAGTCACTGGCTGAAGCGTGTTGCTGTTCTTTTCAAGAGAATCTAGGGGCCTAGTCTCTGGAAAAATGCATTAAGGTGGTGAGGGGCCTGGAACACAAGGCCTATGAGGAGAGGCTGAGGGAGCTGGGGGTGTGCAGCCTGCAGAAAGGAGGATCAGGGATGACTTCACTGCTGTCTACAGCTACCTGAAGGGAGGCTGTAACCAGGTGGGGGTTGGTCTCTTCTCCAGGCAACCAGCAATAGAACAAGGGGACACAGTCTCAAGTTGTGTCGGGGGAGGTCTAGGCTGAATGTTAGAAGGAAGTTCTTGCCAGAGAGAGTGATTGGCATTGGGATGGGCTGCCCAGGGAGGTGGTGGAGTCACCGTCCCTGGAGGTGTTCAAGAAAAGCCTGGCTGAGGCACACAGTGCCATGGTAGTTGACTGGACAGGGCTGGGTGCTAGGTTGGACTGGATGATGTTGGAGGTCTCTTCCAACCTGATTGGTTCTATGATTCTATTTGGGGTCAGATACTAGTTCAGAGTGTTGCAGATGGGTGGAGGCAGGTTGATTTTGGCCTCACTGGTCCAAATACAGTCCCTTTCACTAGTGAAAGCTCAATCACAGCTTAGTCCAAATACAATAGCTATCTGGAACTGACTCATTCCTCAAAAATATGTTTCTGCTAATGTTACCCATTTGGGGTTTTGTTCATTTAGCTTCCCATGCACCTATTGAGGGAAATATTTCAATACATTAGAATTCCTTAGGAGCAATATTATAAATGTGTATAAATGTTCTTTACAGTGAGGGTGGTAAAACACTGGAACGGGTTGCCCAGGGAGGTTGTGGATGCTTCCTCCCTGGAGGCGTTTAAGGCCAGGCTGGATGAGGCCTTGAGCAAGCTGCTCTAGTGGGAGGTGTCCCTGCCTATGGCAGGGGGTTGGAGCTGGATGATCCTTGAGGTCCCTTCCAACCTAAACCATTCTATGATTCATTCTGTGATTCTATGATTTTATGTTGAGTGTGAATGAAAAAATGCTTTCCTTATCCCAAAGAAAACACTGGCAAAGCACATTAGCTAGAGAGATGCTAAAAAAAAAATGAGAACCCATTCATGCAAAGGATGGTTAAAAATTACATGGCTCCTTACTGTGATTCTTTCTGCTGCTCGTGTGTATACACTACTGGACAATCATATTTTTGTGTGGGCAATGTGTGTTTGTGTATGCTTGTGGCTGGAGATTGCCCTAACATTCTATTTTCATAGATCGATTGAACACCAAGCTATTTTTTTTCCATTCTCTCCCTACAGCCAGATTATTTCGCCACTGCAGAGTATTGGCATAACGCTGAGAGCTTTTATTTGGATGCTGATGCTGGTTATTTGTGGAAAATTCCTGTAACTTCTGCTCGTGGAGAGCTTAAATAGAATTTATGAGCCATATCCTCATTTGGTGTAAAATGTTATGGCTCTGCTGGTTAAACAATCAAACTGTACTGTTTACCCCAGCTGATCTCAGTCAGGAGAGTAGGATTTTTGACATCTTCATTCAAAACCCCTTTTCTACCTGAATGCTTTGGCTATTCCCCGTGATATTTATGGAGGCGTGCATGCTGACAAGTAGTTTGGGGGTCATATCTGACCTTTGAAAATATCTAGATTAGTCTGTGTTTTGCAGTAAGGAGAAATTTGACTGACTGACTACTGGAGAAAGCGGAATCGTGAATCAAGACAAATATTCTGGATTCAGAACTCCTCTGCACCTTTGCCAAACGAAAATGGCAGCAGCTCCACATCATCGATACCGATTCTCTATAAATCGTACCCTTTGCTCTAATTCAAAAGGTAGAATTTCAATAGAAGTTATAATTTGGATGCTTTCGGGGCTTATTTTAGGCTTACCTCAATCACACCTTTTAGCTATAAGATGTTCTTGCTGGTACATTGTAATGCAAATATGAAAGCTTTCCAAGGAAAAAAAAAGCTTTGCATAAAAAAATAAAAAATCCCATAGCCTAGAATTTGAGTTTTATACCAAATAATAGACTCTAGTCTCTGTCAGAAGAGGAGATATGAAGTGTGTTGTTGGATCAAGGTGACCTTCCATGCTGCAGAAGGAGTCAGGCAGAAGATCCACTCGGTGAATGAACAGAAAAATCTGTAATGTGAAACTGAGGGAGTGGTTGAGGCTTGTTTCACTCTGAGTGAAAGGCAAAAATGAAGAAGATTGATGAGATAAGGTTGTGAAAGAAACAGAGGATCCCTGACTATGCTTTCCTGTCTTTCTGAAATGTTGCTGTCACTGATCATTCCCTTTAAAGGGTTGTTTCTTGAATTTCAGCTTGGCAAAGGTGGAGGATATTGCTGAGCATAATCACATGGTGTTTTCCCAGAGCATAGTTCACAGAGGAAACAGTACATGCAGCACAGAACAACATAAATCTTAAAATAAAACTTCTGCAAAACAAGCATTTAATGTCCTGCCCTCAGCCACAACCAGCTTTGTGCTTTGCATTACAAAAGCCACTGCGTGCTTTTAAAAACCTTTCATTTAAACTAATTTTTTTTTTCACGGTCATCAGTTGCCTTAAAGAGGATTTATTTAGGTTTTACATGCAAATTTAGTTCTGGGGGACAAGGAAGGATTTCTTCAATTTTTGAGAAATTTCTAAAAGTCATCCTAGAAATTTATGTGGAATCAGGGGGATTTATATGAAAAGGGAGGAGTTTTCATGTGGGCCACGTTCAAACCTTAACGTTGTAAAATGGTGCCACCACCTGAGCTACCTGGAGATTCCCATTTGCTATCAGGAAAGATCCTGAAGTCATAAAACTTCCCTGACCATGCCATCAAAATACAGTGCTTCCTGAGCAGGGGATTCGACTTTTTACTAGGAGAAGAAGTGTGAAATATGCCTTTGCAGACCACTCACAGGATCACAGATGTTAGGTGTTGGAAGGGACCCAAGGAGATCATCAAGTCCAATCCTCCTGCCAGAGCAGAACAATACTATCCAACACAGATCACAGAGGAACACATCCAGACAGGCCTTGAAAGTTTCCATAGAAGGAGACCCCATAACCTCTCTGGGAAGCCTATTCCAGTGCTCTGTGACCCTTACAGTAAAGAAGTTCCCCCTTGTCTTGAGGCGGAACCTCTTTTGCTGCAACTTGCACCCACTCAAGTAAGCACAAGCTTCTACTTTGCTGCCTTCCCCTTCTAAAGTGTTAAGTGATCTCTGTTTCATTCCCATGGCAGGTGGGAAGACTTTTCATAGGAAAATGCCATGTCTTGGCATTGCTCTGACTGTTTCCAAATATTAATATGAGGGGTGGAGAAGGGTGGTTCTCTTAGATTTGCAGAAAAAGTACTCCTTTTTAAGTCTCAACCTCTTGTTAACTTCTGGGAACACCCAGCTAAGGAGATGGAGGAAAATACAGCTTCAGAACACTTGAGTCATGTCCAGTGGGACACTGAATGTGAGGCTTCTGTCATGCTGGGAACTGAGTCCTGGCATTTTAGATCATGCTGGGCAAATCCACCCAATACAGCACAAGGTTGAATTATTAGCTGAGATCCCAAAATCCACGATGGCTTGGCTGGCATTTGGTTCCTACCATTACCCTGGATTATTGCTTCAGGTTCTTACATTATTTCTTGAGTAAGGTATCTAGGGAGTAGGGCTATAAAAACAAAATGCTTGCATGGAATACAAGGCTCATTACTGCCTTGCCTATACCTGGTGATAAAACTACAAGATTTCAGCTTGAGAGACTTGGCTTCAGTTGCAGAATAATTCCAGATGAATCACATGTAGGCTCTGTGCCTTTTTTCCTTCATCATCTTCCTTTCTGCTAAAAGGAGATAGCAGCAGTAAGCACCTCACAGTGGTGTTAGGAGGAGAAATCAATTAGAGCATGAGGACCTCAAGGTCTACTGCGGTGCGGACAGCTCAGCTGCCTCCCTTCAGATAGTCATTGCGGGCCATGCAGTGCCTTGCCTGCGTGACACTGGGTTGTTCCACCACGCTTGGTTTTCGCCTCAGAAACATGGGCAGTAATTTTTGCTGCTCACAGTTACCTTGAATGGGTGCTAAAACTCAGTCAATTAATGTCACAGAGAGACTTCTGTTATCTTTCTGTGCCTTATCATTTTAATGCAAAGGGGAAGAACCCAACACACTGACATGTAAACTTCAATTGGCAAAATGTCAACAGAAGTTATTGCCGCTGCAGATGAGATGGATAACTCTTGCTGTTAAAATAATATCTGATGTCTTGCTCAGATGTCTAATGGGTTTGCTTTTTAAGCATGGATGATACAAAATATCCCCAAGGCATTATTCCCAACAAGATATAGAATCCTACTTAATGTCTATTTTTAGGATTGACTAGGTTCTGTAAAGGCTCATTTGTTTGAAGAAGAGATAGTTAATCACTTTGGTTTCCATGTGATTTGAAGAGAGAAATTTGGTCATACCTCCCATCCTTATATCCACTCTGTTTGGCTCGCATGTGTCCCAGAGTTGTTGCCGTTTGTGTGGGTGGTAAGAAATGAAGGAATTAAATAAATGGAGTAGAACTGCTAACAGAGGAACAGTAGTTATTTATACATTAGGAAGTGAAGTTGTCACTTCTAAGACCAGCAACTTTTTTCATGTCTGTGCAAGGGTACAACTTTTAAAAGCGACCAAGTGTTATAGCCCAATTAGCAAGTGTACAGGAGGAACAGCAGGATGCAGGGGTGATTGTAAAAGGGATCTCTAGAATATTATTATTATTATTATTATTATTGTAAAGCACAACATTGTTTTTAGTCTCATGGGCTAGTCTTCAATTTAACTTGAATTTAAATCACGGGGCGTAGTGACTGAATTGAAAAGCTTCCAAAGGTCGCTGAATTTCAGCAGTTTTAGTCTTCTCCAGTGAAAGAAACAACTTGTTTTAAGCAAGCTATATGCTTATTTCTGTGCTTTAAATAGAAAATAATGATGTTGTGCATTATCTCATTAACTATATTGGATGCCTACCAGCAATATTCATTTTCTGCTGCTTCTCTCCCTTCCTCCTTCCCTTCCTCCCTCTATTTCTCTTTCCAAAATACATGCATATATAGATATATGTCTGACAGTAATCTAGGAGGCCAAATAACAGATCACATTCTTCTACTACTAAAATTGTATGAATACCTAACACAGTTTAAATCCCTTAAATTGGGATTTATGAAAGGATGACAGCAAATGATCTTCTAGATATGCCATCACTCAGGCAGTTACAGCTTCTGCTTTGCATTTATTTGTGAAAGTCTCTGTGGTGGATGCACATTTTTCCTCCTTTTACCTGTGAATAAACTAAGGTAAATTACTTAAACCAATACTGGGAATCCAAAGCTCAGCCTGTGCCTGCAAAGCAATTTATTGATGGTGGTTAACACTTCCCTGTCTAGTGTGTGGGAATATTTAAGGGAATAACATGGGCTAGACACTGTTCCCACCAAGAGGTATGGGCAAGACTATCTTGTTTTGAAAGAAAGAAGTATAACTGTGTAAATGCAAACTCTGCCACACCGCTTCTCTTAAAAGCCAGACAGCAGTCCCTTGCCTCTGCTGTTAGCTAGCATTTATTTGGCCTCAGAGACCATGCTGGTTCCCAGAGAGGTTCCCTGAAGCTGTAGTCCGATATTGACTATGTAATTCAACTTAGTTTGACCCTAGAGAAGTTGTTCTTAACAGTTGTCTTCAGTAGGAAATGTCTGGGAAACTTGTATTACTTCTGAGCTACAAGGCTTTAAAAAGCAAAATCAGTTGGTTCTGAATTGATGTGAGAATTGTGTCCAAGAGCTCCTCCAAAAGTATCCTACTGAAAAACTTGGGAGATGAAAGCTGACACAGGAGCCTGGGGGAGGTGTGTAGAGGTGTCTGCACATAATAATCCAGGGGGAAAAAGTGATTTCTGAAGACAGTGAAAATCATTTAGTTCTCTGGTACTTATGGATGACTTTTTTTCTCCCATTCTTTTGGTGGGTCAACACATTCCTTCTGGATTCTAGATTCAGTGAAGGTGTCCAGGAACTTAGCAGGTACAGATCTGGGTTCTTCCTTTCCTTAGACTACTGATCCAGTTAATCTGCGCTCACTACTTGGATCGGGAGCTAGAAGAAAACTTTAAATTCTTTTCCAGACCAGGGTTAGGCAAACAATGTAAATTTTTCCAACTGTTTTTCATACTGCTGCTTCTTTAGATGTGTTTCTTCTCCTGTGCCCATAGCCTGCCCCTGCTGCTCTTTGGTTTTCCTATTTGTTCCAGAAAGTCCGTGGGTTTATAATCTTTTCCCCAAGAAGAATATTAGAATTTTACTATGTTTTGACGTCTCTTTTCCTTCCTCCTACATTATCTCCTACCATTTTACAACTCTGAGGTGTACAAAATGTGGAAAAGTCCCCTTTGGCTTCAACGATGATTAATGCTAGCAAGAAGCAAGTCTCAAAGTGCTTGAAATGACAAGACACATGCAAGCTGTCATCATTTAATCATATTGCAGTTTGTTTGATTTGGATGTTACCTGAATAACCCAGCTTCTTCAAATTTACCCATTGCTTGAGGGAAGGTTTAGCTCAATTCTGTGTTGTGTTTCCCCACAATGCAGTCTGCAAGGGTGACAGGTAAGGGACAAACCAAGCTGAAACATGGCTAGAATGTAATAGCCGTGGCAAATGACAGGGAAGTGGAGGAAGGGGACAAGTCTAAATAGGGCTAAGAGCTCTAGAAATCTGCTGATGACTTTAAAGGGTTGTAAAATGATAAGAGGAATGATAAAGAGTGAGGAGTCACAGAAAATATCCTCCACACACACACCCTAAACTCCCATGGCGCAAAGTCAGACAGTGCTTGACTTTACAAGACTTTTAGGTGATGGTCTTTGACTGACGTACTGATCTGGGTGTAGGCATGGGCAGGTTTACATGCATTCAGGGTCCTTTCTTGGCAAGTGGTTTCTTTCCTTAAGGCACAAGGAGTGGCAGGAGCAAGGCACGTACAGTCTGCAGTGCCAGGAGCAGAGAGCAAGCTGCTAATTGATCTAGTAATCACGTATGAAGACAATTTTGCGGTGCACTGTAAAATAATCGTATTTTTTTCCTAGTGTAAATACTTGGCCAGAGGTTCAGAGGTGCTGAGGGCACCCAAATTCCACAGACTGAACACAGCTGCAGCACGTTGTGCCAATCAGGTCCTTCATCTTCACTGAAAAAGCATTTCCTGCTTTTTGATCACCAGAGTCCTCTATAAGACAAACCTACTCACATGTATAACAGCACACCTCTTATTAAACCAACTGCCTCAGTGTACAACATTGCTTCACTCCCAGAAATTACTGCTTGCAGGAAGTCTTTTGCCTACCTAGTGTCAGAGTGCTCATTTCTCTTCAGAAAATGGATGGAAAGCAGATGCCCAAAAGCCTTTCCACCAAATATGTTGACAACTCGAAAATCAGGTTTAAGCAATTGCCAGCATCATGGTGGTGAATCAGAGCATCCCAATCCTGTACTCTGCCATGCCTGGAGACAGTTCTTTCCCATTCACCCCTAGCACTCCGATTTTCAGATTATACCTGATTTGAAGCACCCCTAGACTAAATAAAACACGCCATAGGATGATCGCCTTGCGCAATGTGCAAGCACACAATAGTAATCACAGCTAATGACTCTGCTAAATGCTAGGCTGTGCACACCTCCTTGTTTGGTGTTTGTTTTGTATACAGAAGGTAACATCGACTGAATAACTAGGATGCCAAGTTACAGATGGGGTTGTGGAATCGTATTTGACAGCCGATTAGAGTAATCTGACAGAAATGATGACTTAATCACCACAACAGACTCCAAATTCCCAGATAGAATTCCACCCAGGTTAATCTAATTTCCTCGCAATATTTTTGCCAGAAACAGACTCTTAGCCGGCTTGTTTTCTCCCATGCAGATGCCACATGGCTTTGACAAGAATGTAAATAGGTAGCGTTATTATTGTTGAAAAGATGACTTTGAGGCTCTTAAAACTGGAGAGGGTGTGTGCCTTCAAGAGGTTTTTGGGTTGCTCTGATCTGTTTGGGGTTTTTTCCTCTAATGAAGTTACATTTACGTATACAGTGGGATGTACTCAGGAGAAAGAGAGAGGGAAAAGATGTAACTAGTCAATTGTAATTCTAGGCCATGGCTCAGGCCTTCTGCTGCCCTCAACATAGCCAGCGGCCAAATTCTCATTGATTTCAGGGGGATTTTCAGAATTGCATGTTTGACAACTGTTCCTTTCCCTTTTTGGTTCCTGTGGACCACATCAGCACCCCTACTTGGGAAGTGCCCAAGGAGAAGCAGTGACATGCTTGGCCTCGGGCTTTGTGTGGCCTCTGTGACAGCAGAGGCAGCGGATGGAGTCCCCACGTTGCTGCCAGCGCTGCCACAAGGCACCGCACAACCTGGGGCTGGAGGCATTTTGCCTGCTTGTGGTTGTAAAACGGTGGCATGGTGTGTTTTGAGGCCCGTGGATAGAGACTGTGCAGACAAAAGGCAGGTCATGCTGTTACCAGCTGCACAGATTTGGTAGAGCTTTCCAAAATATTGCCAAGGAGAGGTTGCTCCTGACAGCCCATGTTCCAGTCTGGTTTTGATATCCTAGTGGACAGTGCTAGCCTGGGGGAGCCGCTTACACTCCAAAAAACTTTCCTGGGGGCTGTGTTGCTCTCTTTTACTATATGGTCTGAGCACAAGATGATGTTAATGCCAGGGAATTATTTACTGCAGTTATTTTTCTTACTTTTGCCTATTTATGAATGACAACTGTGCATTCACAAATACCATGTTTTTGTAAGCAAAGCTTTCTTCAGGCAGAGAAGAAAACGTTTCCTGGTTTCTGTGCAGCAATATGACACACTGAGGAATCACTTACCTTGAGATCCATAAGTGTGCGGCTTTGTGATGTATAGCTACAATAACAGGTTTCTGTTAAGACATGAAATCCTTCATTTCGGTAGATGACATGATTCTAGTGGGTGGCATCTAATTTGAAAAAGGTTTATATCATCTATAATCTTTTGGAGAGCCTCGGATAGCACAGCTATTTTATTATTTTATAGCCTGCAGTTATACAAGCAAGATATAAAACGCATAGATTATTTTCTCTTTTGCTCGTCGCAGAGTGAAAAGATAGCACCTATTTAGCCTTTGTCTCTGCCCCTTTAATTTTCTTATTCACTGCACACTTCTTTGAGATTCATTCTTTTCTTTTCCTTTTTACACCTACTTTTTAAATATTTTATGGGTAGGGAGCTTATAATATGTATTGTCACGGCAGTTGTCTCTAGAGGTCAGCAATGAGTTTAATAATGAGATGCGAACCAGTGACTCTGTAAAACCCATTTCGGGTTATAAATGGCATGTTTTATTGAATCTAGTGTTAAAGGTTGTTAACGTATCTGTTGGTGATGGTCAGGGTTAAACAAGCTCCAACATGAGCCCTCTCATGTTGGGAAACTGTCGGTAATGTATTTTTCAACCTTCCTCTTCACTGAATCCATGTTTGTATATTACATCCATTTTACCGTGGGTGTTTTGCAGTTTCAGCTCCCCAGGACAGATTGAATCTTTTATTAGTTTTGCATCAGTATAATTTTGTTAAGCACAACAGCATCACTCCTGATTTCAGCCTGCTGGTGCAAATTTGGATCGTGGTTTTTAACCAGGAACCTTTGAAATCAAGGCAGAACTCAGGTGAAGCATCTTGTTAAATCCTGCCTCATGTTTTGTGAGAACAACAGATTGCTGACTTAATGAACTTGGGGTAATTGCATACAACAGGAGAAGATAGCTTCTGCTGTGGTAACTGTATTTGTCAAGTAATGCCAGTCTTTATGTTGCAACCGTGGTGCTGCAAAAATAGCTTCTTCACATGAATTTGATTTAAAGTTGGTTCTGCTGGTTCAAGCAGTTTATAAAGTGGAAGGCTTTTAATAATGTTGGAATTGCCTTTATTCAAAATATCTCCACTTAGGGGCATATAAATGCAGCTATAAAGAGAGATGGATTCTCTGTCTACAAAAGGTCTGGATCCGAGTTGGGTTTTTCATCTGTAACCTGCATATTCCCAGATCCACAATACTAATTTTTTTCCCCTCTATTTTCTCACTACTCCATTGCTGTTCCAAGATGTCAATACCTGCAATGGGCTCATGGAGCAAGTTACACCTTTTTTCTTCTTTCCCATTTTGCTTACTGAGTGGATATGCTGCATCACATTCCCAAGAAATTAGGTTTCTCCTGCAGCGTCCAATGTATTGTTGATGCCAGGATAAGTGTAAAGCACTAGTGAAAGCCAACTGAGTACAATAGAAGTTGCCTTTTTTGTATAAATCAGATCGAATAAGTGTAGTGGCAGACAAGTGCTGGGGCATTAAAGCCCTTTTGGGAAACAAATGATTCAGAGAGAACAAAATTGTTAAAATCGAAGCAAATTTATGCATCCTGGTGACTACATCCACCTTGTGGCTTTGCCTTTTCCTTGGGGCCCAGTGGGGAGTTCTGCAAGCTGTACAAGGAGTGCATTGATTTCCAGGGCCAGGGAGCATTCTGGACTTTGAACAAATCTTAGGGAAACATTCACAGCAATATTTTATATTTTCAAAAGAATCTAGCAACTCTGTCCCTGGAGGTAAAGTGACTCCACCAAAAGCAATGCAGATTTGGTTTTCTGTGCTGCTTTGAAAGCACATTTGATATGAGTGCATGGATATTCTCTCCTGCTCAGCTGTTTTTATTTCCTGAAGTTTCCCACAATAGCCTTTTCTAATAAAAAATAGAATTGCTTCTGACATTTTCAGAGAGTATTCATCTCTACTGTACTGAAAAACTGTACAAACGCAGAAAAAGCGTGAATTTTTCACCTGCTCATATGAAATGGTAAGGAGCTGCTGAGGAAAGGCGCTGCTGCCAGAAGGGTTGCTTAGTCAAATCCCAGAAATTCTGCAGACCCCTGTGAAAGAAAACGAAAGGGGGGGGGTCTAGCTACTTTAAATCTATCCCATGTTGAAACTCAATGTGAGGTCAATTCTGAAAGCTTTTGAGAATCTCTAACAAAATTTACCCAAATCCCTCACGGTGGACACATGGCTGGCTACAATCAGTGTCTAGTGGAAAAGCCACACAGAGAGAGCTCAGCCGTAGTGATGCTGCTATTCCTGAAACATCACAAAGCACCCTTAAAAAATATTGTGTTGGAGTTGTCAACAAGTCAGTGTGAAGGAAGCATCAGTTGGGGAAGTTGAGGACATACCATAGCAAGTGTGCCAAGGTAGGATGCCATGCACGCACAGAATGCTGCACACAAGGCTTGGTTTCTGGTGTTCCTCAAGGCTCAGTACTAGGGCCAGTTCTCTTTAATATCCTTATCAATGATCTGGATGAAGGAATTGAATGCATCTGCAGTATGTTTGCAGGTGACACTAAATTGGGAGGGAGTGTTGATCTACTTGAGGGTAGGCTCTGCAGAGGGACCAGGACAGGCTGGGTTGATGGACCACTTATGTAAGATTCAGCAAGGTCAAGTGTTGGGTGCTGCACTTGGATCAAGACAACTCTATGCAGCACAATAGGCTTAAAAAAGAGTGGCTGGAAATCTGCCCAGAAAGACCTGACAGTGTTGATCAGCAGCCAGCTGAATATCATCCAGCAGTGTGCCCAGGTGGCCAGGAAGGCCAACAGCATCCTGGCTTGTATCAGAAGTAGTGTGACGAGCAGGATCAGGGATGTGATCATTCCCCTGTATGTGCCATTTGTGAGGCCACAGCTTGAGTATTGGGTTCAGTTTTGGGGCCCTCACTATAAGAACACTGAGGATCTGGAGTGGGTCCAGAGAAGGGCAAGGAATCTAATGAAGGGTCTGGAGAACAGGTCTGATGAGGAACAGCTGAGGGAACTGAGGTGGTTTAGCCTGGAGAAAAGGAGGCTCAGGGGAGACCTTGTTACTCTCTAAACTACCTGAAAAGAGGTTGTAGCGAGGTGAGTATTGGTGTCTTCCTCTTAGTAACAGGTGATAGGACAAGCAGAAATGGCATCAAGTTGCACATGGGGGCTTTTAAAATGTTTGGCATTAGAGGAAACTTTTTCACTGAAAAGATTTTTTTAACACTGGTTTAGACTCCCTAGGGAAGTGATTGAATCACCATCTCTGGAGGTCTTTAAAAGATGCAAAGATGTGGTTTAGCACCAGACTTGGTAAAGTTCAATAATGGTTTGACTCAGTGATCTTAAAGGTCTTTTCCAAACAAAACAATTCTGTGATTCTGTGACTGCTGCAGTAAGAGGGATATGAAATGAGGAAGAGGTTGAAAAGGAAAAGGTATTAGGAGTTTTTATGGAAGCTGAAAGTGTGCCATGTTGTGATGGAAGCTGAGTGCATAATATATTCTGGGGAGAGGGGAAAAAAAAAAGAGGGAGATACTAAACAGTCATAGGAAGGAAGCTGTTACAGGAAGCACAAGTCTCTTCCTCTTTAGTCCTGAAAGAATCAGTATATGGTTTTTTAATTACAAGCAAAGTTCATTTGTCAAACTCAACTCCTCTGAGTCCATTTGAAATGCTTGCTAGCTCTTAAATTGTTTGAAAATTCCACCTCAGTTTTAGCAGTGGTTGAGCTCAAGATAAAAAAAAAGTTGGTAAAACAGAAACCAAGCATGCTGTAAACTAATGAGGGACTGTAACTTTAGAGGTCTTCTGAAACTAGATACAGAAAATTAAAGTTTTATATGAGTCCTGTGGGCCCAATGATCTGGGTGGGTTTTTTTTAATCTTCCTGGTTATAAAATACTCCATTACCATTTCATTTTTTCTTAAAAGCCTATAATATAATATTCTTTTGAATTTATATAATTTCATCATGATGTGTATTAATCGTGTATCTTTCTAGCCCTCTCTTAGGAACCTGATTCTTGATTATTTTTTGTCATCATTATCCAGGCTGCCTTACATATTTTCCTTTTTTTTTTTTAGATGCATCATCCTATTCAGATGAAACCTGCAGATAGTGAAAAGTCAAATGGTAGGTGTTTAATTTATATATACTTAATCATGACTCTCTCTAAAGCAAACACAGTATTGTGAGAGATTTTGCTTTACTCCATGTGTGGTGAAAAGGTACTTTCCCTACACCTGGCATGCTGTGGGAGCTGTTGACCTGCTCTGAACTTCCATTTATCCTCTGCTTGAAAGAAAGGAGGAAATGTTCTGAAAAATTGTCTTCTCTATGTGACAGCCTACCTCGCTGCTCACATCTTTCCCTGGTATTCTCCTAGCAGCAAGATGATGCAAAAGCACTTGATATTAATAAGACAGAAATGGAATGTTAATGGTGAAAAGAAAAAAGAAAAGAAACAAAGCCCATTCCTGTGTTAACAAGCTGCAGAAGCAGCTGATGGGCCTTAAACATTTGCCTAATCTTCCTTTTAATAGAATAGTGCTGTTTGTAATCTGAGCCAAATTTAGGTTTCAGTCTTATGCTTGGTTCTGAACGGGGAAAGCCACCTTGCAGCTCTCTGTGTATTTATTCCTCTCAACGATTGTAAAATGAATGCTATAAAGACAGCAATATCCATTCAGAGTACTGGGGCACTGCCTAAGCAGATGCATATGACATGCAAAATAGACAGCATGCTAAATCTATTACAGATGCCAGGTTTGTATATTCAAGGAAATAAGATAATCGGATGGTAACGCAACCTGGCTGTGTGTGATTCTTTAAAAATATATACATGTGTATATTTTGCCCCTTGATTTGTTCCTGTAATTTTCTCAAATATATGGTAAAGATATCATCTGCCTTCTTAGATTGCAAGAGCTTCATTTTCCCATAAGGCCCACATAATCAGAGATGGTTCCTCCAACAGGCATCTTTGCACCTCATTAATTAGTAATCAGGGCAGAAGCCGTGCACTTAGAGATCTACATACCTGCAAATGTAAATTATGATTGGGCTCTAAATCTCTCCGCAAGGCTTTTTTAAGGCTTCTTTTTTTTCTTTTGCTAATTGTAGTGCATCCCATTTTCAGGCTTCTCCAAGGATTTGTAAAGTTTGGAAGGAAATTAAAACTTCACGTTACGCTAGGTTTCCTATTTTGACAACTTTCAAAACAAATCGGGCCATGAGCACAGGAATTTTGAGCTGTCACCCATTCATAGTGCAGTGGCATTCTCTTTCCTTGGTTGAGTTTTAATAGTGATGTCTTGCTGTCTTTGAATACTCAGAAGAAAGGCAAAGGCATCTGTATGGGCAGAAGGACTGAACTTTTCAGGTCCCACGGTGGTCAAGGAGAACTTCATGTAGGAATCCAAACTCCACTCACCTTATATTGAGTTTGAAGTGAGCACAATTTCTCCTTAGGTACAGGAGCGCTGGCCTAGATCCTCTGAACTAAGTAAAGCTTCTATGGGGTTTTTCTTTTGAATTTCACATCAAGTTTCTTGGCATATTAGAAAAACATGAGGCAGTGGGCCAGAACTGATTCCCAGTGAGTTACTGATTCATTGCCTGAAGTTTTTTTTTCCTAAAGGACATTGAGCATATTGGCAAGGCTGTATGGGGAATTGTGCAAATTCTGTCTGGCTCTGCAAGTAGCATCTGCTTGGCAATCAGGATGGGTTAGCTCCTTGCTGATGCTGTTAGACTAGGGGGTTACCTGCATGATATTCCTGTCTGCACTGTGAGAATAGTCTCATGTTTTCTTGCACCTATCAACGTGAAAATTGCTAGGGCTTAGGGGTTTTTTTCCTTGCCTTCTTTGTGTTTTGGGGAAAACACTTTGACAGATCAGAGGTTGCAGTTGTGAAATTACATACCTTTTTACATTTAGACTCCTGAAGGGTGTAGGTATTTCTGGTCAGTGAGTTCTGGAGGCGGTGAACTTTTCTTTTTAAATTACTGGGGAAAGAGAAGGCAAGCTAATGTCGTGGTGATGGTAACAATGAAGAATGAGGCATAGACATGGGATCCATGGAGGAGGTGAGAGTTTGCAAGCATCTTGGAGAGGAAAAAAAAAAAAAAGGGAGAGAAAGAACTACAGCACTGGGGATGCAGAGGCCTGTTTGGCATGTGCCTCCCAAATGCTTCAGGCTGT
The DNA here is from genome assembly GCA_013400475.1 of Tricholaema leucomelas. Taxonomy (NCBI): domain Eukaryota; kingdom Metazoa; phylum Chordata; class Aves; order Piciformes; family Lybiidae; genus Tricholaema lacrymosa; species Tricholaema leucomelas. Next base: position 287,168 of record WAAF01018279.1, read on the forward strand.
CTATCTGAGGAGGTATATTGTCTTTGGCAACAGCAAATTGTAAACTGTACCTCTTCAACCAGCTTGGTAAGTTCGAAGAGGTAAAGAAAGAAGGCATGCCAGGGCGTCATGGTTTTTGTGATCCGTGCTGTTTGAGCTTTTGAGGAATGATTGAAACCCTTTGATTTCTGAGTAGTGGGAGGATCCTGCTGTATTTTATTGGTAAAGTGGTATTTCTCAAGTTTCAAAGAGGCTTAAGAAATTCTCTTGATCAAAATTTCAAGATAGCTCGTGGAAAGAAAAGTAGAACACTCCTTACAGTTCTTCTGGGCTTGCACATTTGTGAAGACTTGAGAGATCTGTTCACGTTCCATGGGGAGAAAGGAGAGCTGTCCCCTCATTCACCGTAGAGGTTTTAAAGAACAGCATTTGCTTTTCAAAGAACAGTGTTTGCTGTCCAGTAAGATGTCCCTTCCCCATCTTTAGTCCCTTGCAAAAATGTTTGAATGAGCATCCAAGCCTGGGAGTACCAGGATGAAATGCTCCTCCTTCTCCATTACTGTTCCTGTCCTTAAATATATGTGTCCCTTCAAGAACCTGTTCCATAGCACAAAACATCAAACTCACCTTGTGGAAATTGGGAGATGGGTATGGGAAAGTGCATGGTCACTTCTGAAAGTTTAGGACTTCTTTAGCAACCTGAAGATCTGTTTTCTTCTCTGTAAGAACTGGATGTCTGATAGATCTATTCAGTCATCTCCATTCCTTCCCTTTGTACAGTAGCTCACATGTCTGGGTCATCTCTCTTCTTGTGCAGATGAAGCAAAGATTAATTTCTTCCACCCAGCTTTCAGCAGCTAGAGTTAATAAAAGCCCATGACCACATGCTTGACTCCAAGTTACTTGTTCATTAGCATGCTAGAATTTAGCAAATACTCATGTGTTTGAGATCAGAATTTGAACACAATCAATACTTTCAAGCGCATGCCCTGAAACATGCTCTTAAATGGATCAAAATATCACCACTTCAGGGAAGATGACAACATTCTCTCTTAAAAACAAAAGAGAGGGGGTGGGGGGAAGGGTGTTAGGATTAGCTGTGTGACCTTAGAATTTAAAAATTTTGTTTTTCAAATTTTCACTAATAAAATAAATACAAATAAATTGTACGTGGCACGACTTTGCCCATTTGGAAGGAGTAATTAAATGCCATATGTTAGCACTAACACTTAGTAAAGTTGATAATTAATGCAGGCAGCTCCAGATTTGGGTCTGACTTTGGCAGATTGTATGCAAGGATTTTTCACAGGCTTACAAATAGGGATGATAAAAAAATATCTGGTTTTCCCCCCTTCCCTTCTGCATGAAAAGAAAAAGCAACAACAACAAAAAAAAATCCCATTTATGCATAATTAACTGTTCTTGATTTGCTCAAAGGAGAAGGCAACTTCTGGATGGAAAACTCAGTCTTTAACCAACTGGACTCCTCAAAAAATGTATAATAAGGGGTATCATTTTGATTTTTTCAGGACATAATTTTGGGAGTTGAGAGAAAAGGAACATTTGTTGAATCTTCAGGGAGATTTCCCATGATTATTATAGGGTTTAGTTCTTTTGTAGCATAGAGAAAATAATCTCTACTCCTTTTATTCTCTTGGGTTACCACAAGCGATCTAATACAGCCTGCAAGAAATACTCATTACTGAGGCAAATTGAGTAAAGCTAAAAAATTAGATCCTTCAGGATGTTATTCTGCAAGTTGGATGTATTGCTGTCAGAAGGCAAAAGGCTCAGTTTGAACAAAGCTTTCCCCAGCAGAGTCAGACTTCATCTCAGATAATGTTTGATGGCTAACATAGCACTCTGTATTCAAACACGATACCTGAGCACCTGAGCTAGTGATTGGGGAGCTAGTGGTGAATGAATTATGAGATCAACTTGTCTCATTCTGAAATAGATATCTCAACTTGTCACGGTGGGTCCCTGCATTTGGGAAAAAGATTCCCACCCTAAGTCCAGCAGCAGTGAATCACAGAATTATAGAATGGTTTGGGTTGGAAGGGAACTTCAAACATCTTCTAGTCCAACTCAACAGGAATGAGCAAGGACATCTTCAAATAAATCAAGTTGCTCAGAGCCCCATCCAGTTTGAACTTGAATGAATGTTTCCAGAAATTGGGTTCTACCACCGCTCTGGACAACCTCTTTCGGTGTTTCACCACCCTCTTTTAGTTTAAAAGCATTACCACTTGTCCTGTGATAAAAAAATATCCCCATCTTTCTTACAGGCCCCCTTCAAGTTCTGAAAGGTCTTAATAGGGTCTCCTCAGAGCCTTCTCCAAGCTGAACAACCCTATCTCCCTCAGCCTTTCTTCAAAAGAGAGGTCATTCATTCCTCTGACCATTTTTGTGAGCCTCTTCTGGAACTGCTCCAGTAGGTCTATGTCTTTTTTGCATCCAGGACTCCAGAACTGGAAATGGTACTCCAAATGGGGTCTCACTGGAGCATAGTACAGGGGCTCTTCTCTCACCTTCCTCAACCTGCTCACCATGCTTTTCTTTGTGCAGCCATGGATGTGATTTGCTTTCTGGTCTGTAAGCACATCGCCAGCTCATGTCCATCTTTTCATCCACCAGTTCCCCCAAGTCTTTCTTTGCAAGGCTCCTCTCGGTCTCTTCATCCCCCAGCCTGTCTTGACACTGGTGGTTGCCCAAATTCAGATGCAAGACCTTGAACTTGGACTTGTTGAACCTTGTGAGATTCAACAAGCACTTTGCACTGAATGTGTGGCAATAACTGCCCTGGCAGCATAGCTAACCTGTGTTTGTAATATGTTTGGATGTATTAGAGGTGAATCCCATAATTAATTAATCAATATACTGTGCAGTTTCACACCTTCTTCATGTAACTAGAACTTAAGGCCTTGTTCACTGTAACCTTCTGGCTGCTTCTGCTCCATCAATGAGGAGGACTTGGCCACCTCATCCTACTGCCTGCGCTAAGGATGGTTGTATGTACTTCGTGCCCTCGTAGTAGTGCGTGCAAAGCAACCAGAAGGTAGAACTAGGCCTATGAGGAAGATTCAGAAATGTCAGATGCTCACCCCAAAATTTTAATTCATTTTCTGGATTTTGAATTATAGAAACCTACTTTTAGTATGGGAAAGAGAATCATCAAACAGAAGTGAAATGCTTTTGAGGTACATCCACACAAGTGCTGACACTCGTGCGTTGTTAACTTTCCTCATTTGCCTGATCTCACTGCCCAAAGCACTTATAGCTCCAAAGCTTTGTCCAGTTCCTCAGAGATCATTTATTCCTCCTATCCCTACAGCTGGAGCTCAGAACATCTATGTGTTATCTTGATGACAAAGTTTTGGCAGTTGTCTGGAAGGTAACAGCCCTATCTATAGTCAGTAGTTGGGGGAGAGACTCTCATGAAACAAGCCATCACATCTTGTTGGGTGAGGTGAGATCACTCTTTGGAGGAACAGATCTCTTGACATTCACAGTAGCCAACTGATATCATATTAGCTGAGACTAAAACTGGACACCTAATCTGTAGATGAATAAATGTAGGCAAAGTGGCTATAGACTTCCATCCCCATCAACAAGCAGCAGAAGGCACCTTTCCTGATCTTGGTGCTTTGTTGCCTTGTGTGTGTTTTAACGTTGGACTCCTCATTTTTTACAGTCTATGGGAGCAAACCAACACACAAGGCAAATCAGCAAGCTTGGCTGCTTAAAAGGAAAGTTTGCTATCCTCTAAATACATTTGACCCTTCTTGCAGTCCACTGTCTATTTGCTTCCCAAACCATGCCTGCACAGCAGGTAAGAATTCATTTTAGAAAGAAAGAAAAGAAGCAGCTGATCAAAAATGCAGAAACAAATCCAGACAGCAAGTCTTACAGGGGTGAAAAATTCCTTTCTCTGCGTGACAATATATATCGTTAAAAGCTCTTTCACTCTAATAATATCAGATGTTCTATCAGATGGAGTGAAAACGTGTCATTTTGATGCTGACAATTGTCCCTTTAAATGTTTTTTATGCTGGGCCCCTAGCCAAAAAAGGAGTAGCAATTTTCTTATGCTTCAACACTGATCAGCACTGACTAATAGCACTGAATGCAGAGCACGTCATCATATCAATATGTTTTCTGTACTCTGAGCGTTCTTCATGAAATCTGCATTTTTAAGATGTACAGTACACGGGAGCTGGATGTTTAATTTACTATAAAATCACCCTCAAGCTGAAAACCTGCAAATCATGTTAGTTAAATGGCATATTTATAGGTTTACTAGCAAAACTGAAGGAGGCCAGTGGGGAGTTTTGTCATCTGCTACTCTTTGGAAAATTAAAACAAAGCCTTTCTGTCTGCATCTCTTTTCTTTTGAATCTCCATGTGAATCTCTTTGATTTGAGTCTTCATCCTCACACCTAAGCAGGACCCATGGGACCTCCTTTGAGATGACTTGGCAGGCATTTGTCCAACTCAGCCAGCAGTTATTTTTAAGAGAGTTGTGATCTAATCACCCTTAGGGTAGACCATCATGCTATTTCAAACCTAAAGTCAACCCAATTTTAATTTGGCTGGTACTAGTTGACCCACAAGCAGGAGTTAAGAGATTCATAACACAGAGCAGAAGGTGGTGCTTGGCACCAAGGCTTCCCCTTACCTGACCTCAGTTGGTGGTATGGAGAAATTCATACCTGGCAGCCCAGATGGATCCCTTGCCTCATGCACTTCCACGCACTCTGGCCACAGTGTGTACTGTTGTTGAAGAGATAGGCTGGCCAGGGGCATTCCTCAAAGAGATTACTTGAGGAACTATAGGAATTGTAAGCATCCAAGTTGCAGGCATCCTTTCACTAGTAGAAGTGACTAGCAAGCCTCCCCTTGTGGCTGTGAGCAAGGCAATTATATTTTACCATTCTTAGATAAGGAAACCTACAGGAAGGCTGGGGAGGGGCCATTTACAAGGTCTTGCAATGACAGGACAAGGGGTAAAGGGTTTAAACTGGAAGAGGTGAGATTTAAACTAGCTGTTAGGAAGAAGCTCTTTCCAGTGAGGATGGTGAAACACTGGAACAGGTTGTCCAGGGAGGTTATGGATGCTCCTTCCCTGGAGGTGTTCAAGGCCAGGTTGGATGATGCCTTGAGCAACCTGATCTAGTGAGGGGTGTCCCTGCCTACGCAGTGGGTTGGAACTGGATGATAATTGCAGTCCCTTCCAACCTAGACCATTCTGTGATTCTATTTACAGCACCAAGGCCAATTAAATGTTATCAATCAGATGTAAAAGTTCATTGTAAACCATTAAAAAAAAACCAAACCAACACCAAAATGTAGGTATAAATGCCAACTTGCAGGTGTTATTTGCAATCCCATATTCAGCTCTTAATAGGTAGGTAACTGGCTCATCCCATGTATACCTCATTTGTTAACCCTTTCTGGAAGGTTAACCTGCGTATGGAACCTCAGTATAAAGTGTGAATGAAAATATTGAGTCTTGAGAAATCTCTGCTGAGGAAAACTGCTTCTCCCAAGTGTTAAATTCATGCCAATGTTCTTGCAAGCTTTTAGAGTGAGAAGTAGAGATTGTAGGAGCTAGTCTCTGTTTCAGTTTCTGAAAAATGCACTCTCTTGGTGCTTGCTTGTGTAAAAGCTACAAATACTTTTTAAAGTCAACATTTATAAGGAAAAAAAATACTTCAAACACCTGCCATGATCAGTAAATGTGACTTTTTATTGTTGAAATTATTAAATGCAGTTAAAATATTGAGCATAACACAAATAAATTTCTATGAAAATAGATGCAGTTTCTTCTTCTTCAGCTGCAATTTATTCCATTTGGCAGACTCGTACTGATTCAAGAGACTTAGGGAGCAAGGGAAGATTCTTTTTTTCCTTTCTTTTTTTGTAAGCCCAGAAATGAAAATACTTCATTACAAAAATAATTTGCACAATAATAGAAATAAGTAGGTGCACTGCAGACTCTCTGGAATAAAGCTTTCCTTGTGTCTTTGCTTCCCTGCAAACTCTGACAGTCTGCTCATTAACGGTGAATTGGATTTACATGCCATTTCAAAAGAAGAAAGCACTAGTGTGCATACCATATAAAAAACACTTAGATTTTTGGTTTAATAGAGGTGGGAGAGTGTTAACATTTTTATGTCTTTCCAGGGTGAATTGTTTTTAATTTTTGACAAGAGTGTACAGCTTTAGACCGGTACATTTGAGTGATTAACATGGCTCTGAGCATCCTGCTGCAGCTGTCAAGCTTTTGCTGCTTTTGGTGACAATGCAGACAGGAAATATTCTAGGAATAATTCAGATAAAGCACCTTTTTCATGTCTTTTTGCAAACTCAGCATCGTTACAAATCAAAGAGTTTGGCTCTGGGAAAGCATTAAACAACCCCTTGTTAAAGTGATGCCCTGAAATCTTCCTTGTGTCCTCCTGAAGGGGAGAGGGCTGTGGTAATCTCAGGGGGAAAATAAAGCAGGAAAATGTAATGCATTCTTTTTCCAGAGCAGTTGTTACACATCTGCCTTTCAAGCACCATGCACTGAGTTAGCTGAAATGGAAAGCTCAGATAGGATCCACTCTCTCAAAACATTTCTCAGGAATATTTTTCATTAGCTCCTATCATTACATGCACAATCCCTCATTCACCCTTACCCCATCATGATTACTTTCATACATGAGGGGGGTGAGGGACTTTATCTGAATTAAAATCTATGCAAAGATACCTTTTAAAAAAATATCTCTATCAGAGGATGCTTTTCTCTTAGAAGCCATGATGAGGAAGCATATGCAGAATGACTAAGGCAGCCAATTAATATGTTATATAAACAGCATGCACCGCTAGAAAAGGAGAAAGAGAAATGAGAGATTTGCAGTGCGGGAGGAAGGGGGGGAAGGGAGGTTGTAAGTATAAAGTGTTTGCCTTAGGACTTGTCTTCAGTTACAGAGCCAGACTCACATGACTGGAGCTTGGTTTGATGTGGTAATGAAGCATTGATCACAGGAAAAAGATGAAATGGCCTTTGCTCATTCATTATTTTTATCTTCTAGCTGTGGAAGACAGAAAATTGTTCATAGGAATGGTTTCGAAGAAGTGTAATGAGAATGATATCAGGGTGATGTTTTCTCCGTTCGGCCAGATAGAGGAATGCCGAATCCTTCGGGGACCGGATGGGCTGAGCAGAGGTGAGTGTGCAGTCTGAAAAGTCTCTTTCCTTAAGTGCTAATTGGGAGATATGTGTCACAGCCAAGGTAGGCATAGCCTCTGTCTGCAGCTAGAGGTTGCGCTGTAATACGTCCCACGTGATGAAGGTATCCACATGAACTTTTCACGGTGACTGAAATTATCACCTTTTATTTCCATTGTCAGAAAGGTCTTGGTGCCAGTACATTAACTTGTGTTATTGCCCTGTTTGTCAGCTGGAAAGGTTCCTTTGCACCCTGAGAAAACACCCTCAGTTTTCTGCTCTCACAAAATCAAAGGTCCTTCCCTGACCCCGTTTCTGCTCTGTAGCGTAAGGCCAAAACGAAAAAAAAAAAGACTGTAAATAACTGCTCGAATGCATACAGACTCATGGGAACTGGCCCATGTTGTAGTCCTATCTCTTCTGTTCCTGTGTTTTCTATAACTGTATGCAAAACATAGGTCTGCTGTAACTGAGAAACAGAGATGAGCTTGAACCTGAGAGCTTTGTCTGGACAGAAATTTGTAAAAAAGAGCTTTCAATCTTGTGCCTCTATCACAACCCAGAATCCAGGGCAGAGGGTGTTAAGCAGCACCACCAAGAGTGGTCAAGTGGCTGACCTGAACTTTGGAAATGAAGTGCAGCACAGACTTCAATAGACGGTGATCCCTTTTGAGTGTAAAAGTGCCTTTTGGGGAAAGGCCCTCTAAAAACACGTTAAAAAGAAAAATAAATGTATATTGATGACTCAGGCTGCATATTAACTCCATGGTATATGGACCTGAAATTATTCTCAGAGTGTGAACCATCTCAAAAAGTCAGTGCCGGGTGGTGCTGAGTGGAAAAGAAAATAGTGATAGTCCTGTGTGGTGGATGCTATGGTGCCAGCCATGGCCATTTAATGGCACAGGAAGGGAAGTAATTCTTAATGTGGAGCTGTGAAAACATCACTTCTGTTTCTATAGGAAAAAAAAGTACATAGAAAGCACAGTTTATGCATTTTATTACATTTTCAAAAGGCACAGGAAAAGTAATAGTACCCATTTTGCATACAGATATAGGCATAGATATAGATATTTTTCTTGTTTCCAGTAGTACTTTGTGCAACAATTTATGCATGGGTTTTGTTTTTTTTTGGTTTGTGTGGAGTCCAGCTTCTTTAAACCATAAATTTCAGCAGGGGAAGTTGCAGGTATTCCCTTATTTTGTGGCACTGCTTGAAAGTACTTAATATACTGCTTCTGAATAACAAGTACTTGTTGAAAAGACATTCTGACAATAAATAGGGAGCTCCAAGAAAATTACACACATTTATATATGCTTAGTCTGCAATCTCAAAACTTTTGGGGCTGGGATGCAGCAGTCCCTTCAGGCTTGCAATGCCTCAGGATCATGACTTTTGCCTTGGGGAAGACTAGGGGAAAGGTCTGAGGTTCCTGCAGCTCAGTAATGAATGTCAATCGATGGAGTCAAGTGCTGTCATTGCCTTTCTACACCCAACATTGAGTCAAATCGAATATTTCTGATTTTCACTCATTTCATTTTATAAGCAGCGCAGGAAAGACAATTGACTCTGCAGTATCACCCAACAAAGAAATGGATCTCTCCTGGGATCCATAGAAATCCCACTGCATCCTTGCTTTATTCAACAGACATTGGACATAGTATGAGCATGGAAAAGCTAATTATGAAGTCCAAGAGGGTAAATGAGGTTGGTGGGGTAGTTTTGTTCTGCCATAAATACCGATCTCATGTTAATCTGAAGATGAGTTTTTTAAGGCATGTCACCAAGCTATTAAGCAGAGCAGCAGAGCCATAGAGTTAATATGGTATTCTCTCTTTCTGGAGGCCGAAGATCTCAGTCCAGGAAGGTCACACACCAGTAGCTACAGCAGAGCTGTATCCTTTCTGCCACTCGAGTTTATTTCGGTCACAATCACGACTCGTATTCTATCATGCCCTCATGCATCATGCCTTGTTAAACTTGAATTGCTTTCTACACACCCATGTTGACACTTGAAAATGAGTTCAGCTGTGCCAACCAGGTTTTCAGGCAGATGTTTATCAAGTCCACAAAACCATCACTCCGTGAGAGAAGGCAAAGTGTTGAGAAAATGGTTGGTATTGCAGTCTAAATGAAAACTGCTAAGGGGTATTTGCAGTGGAGTGAACTTGGCTGGCAAAGCACAGGGTGAAAAGCTGCTTCACTAGAGCAGCAGAGAGAATGTACACAGTTAAATCTTTGTAACGAGTTCCAGTACTTGGCGAGTTTAATTCACATTACCATTTTCAAGATGTTACTTCCCTTTGCCAAGAACAGTATTAGTTTTCCTAGCACCTGTCTGGATGTGTGTCCCTCCTAGACACCAAAAACTGAGTGAAAAATAGTCATTGTCTTAGGATAATGCTCTCCTCACCATACTAGGGCCTTCAGGAACCTGCAGTGCTCACAGCAGTGAGATGGAGATGCAGTCCAATCAGCTCTGTTTGGCATTTCTTTCCAAATGTGTAACAAGTGCACATAGAATCATAGAATGCTTTGGGTTGGAAGGGACCTCCAAAGGTCATCTAGTCCAATGCCCCTACAGAGCTCAAAAACTATATTTAGTGGTATTTGTGTCAATTTCCAAGCTCTGTTAAAGGATTCAGCCAAGTTGTCTTTATTGCCAGCATGGAGTTGCAAGGTTACACTGCTCAACAGAACATTTTTGCTTTGTGCTGCTTTTTTTTCCTTAATAAAAAGTGGGGAAAAAAGGCTTCATTTGACTTTTAGGCCATGTCTATACTATTACAGCAACCTGACCACTAGTACAGTAACTGCTGTCAACTCGTGTTGGTGGGATGTAGGGTGGTAGTGTACCACATTGGCTCCAATAGCAAGGAGAAACCCCATCCCGTGGCATCAAGGAAAATGTAACACTTCATGATGAGTGTGATATAAGTGCTAAGATAAAGAGAGAGAAGGGTATTGAACTGCTTGTTTCTTTTGTAGTTTCTAGCCAAGAGTTGACAGAACTTTATTAAAGTCTCACCCATTGCTGTCACTACTGATAATGGACCATCAGCATTTCTACTCCAAATTCCTATTGTCAGTTTGAAACTCATCTGTAAAATGAGACCAAAGTAATGATACAAAGCTCCAGTGGTGGAGCAGTTATATTTTAGAGAAGCATACCTTTTTTTTTTCCATCATTCATCATTTGCCCAAGAAATAACTCTTGTTTATATCTGTAACTTGGTTATATTCCAGCCAGTTACAAGAAATAGGCAACAACAAAAAGGCATTGCCTTCCAAAGGCTCCGGGATAGTCCCTGTGAAATTAGGTGGCTGGCAGAGAGTAATTCCCATCTGTGAAAAGTATTTAAACAAACCCAAAACCCTGTTGGGTGTAGAGATAAAGAAACTAGGGTCTCAGCAGACATGGAAGCTGGCCTTCACTTTAGCAGGGTTCATTGGAGTATCTAAAGAAGCTTGCCACTGCCTGTACTCTATTCATTATTCAAAGAGAAGGATTCAGCCTGCAGGGCTGTTTAATCCAGCATTTTTTCTGAGGAGCGAAGTATGCTTTACAAAAATTCATGATTGTGATATCATGTGCTAAGCTTCATTATCATGAAAAAGCAGAAGTGAACTGCCTCAGATGATTAAGATTTTTAAAGCACTTATTGTAAATGGCTTAAGGAAACTTTCAGACCTCCTGACTCCTAGTGCTATGTAATGTCTACATGACCACAGATGCCAACAGAAACAGCTGTGTGATAATAGCTGGCGTGTGCAAAAATAGCCAGAAATACCCACGTTTGAGTTGTAGCTATGCCACTGATGGGTGGCGTTGACTGTAGGTGAGTTGGTTTTTCATCATCTCTCTGTTAAAATACGGACAGCAGTTCTCCTCTACCTTTGTAAAATGCTTTTCCTTTTTTTTTTAGATCAGTGGATCAATTCCTCTGTATCACTCAAGGAATTATTACCATCCATAATAATGATTTAAAAAAATCCTCTTATCCTTATCACAGGAACACCACGCAGCAAATTATTCTGCTGTATTGCTAAGTGCAGATTTATATAACAGATACCAGGAAGAAGTTAATAGCATCTGCTGAAAAAAAAACTGGGAATAGCATGTACAGACAGTTGGATATACCATGAAAATTGTAGAAGAGCACAAAAATGCCTATTTCTGTACCTCGTAGGCTCCTAATTGTATGATTATTTTTTTTTAAACACATTGGACAAGTGAACATTTCTGCAGACATTGATTATAAAGATTTACTTTTCATTTTATTTGTGTGCTTTAAGAGCAGGTTAGAAATGGCACAAAGAATTATACTGTGGTTAGGCAACTTGATTTCATGAAAGTCCACTCATAACTTTCAGATTCAGAGGTTTTCTTGATGAATTAGTAAAAGAAAATTAGTATTTTCATCATAATTAGTTGCAGCACAGGATAGGTGAGGAGGTTTTATGCTTGTTTGTATTTCCATATGGATATTTACTGCTCGTTATTGAGCTAAAGTAATGTGAAGTGCCACCCATGGGAACAGCCTGGATTAGGAGCCACCTTGTGACTTGTGTACCAGTGAGCAGTGGGAAATGAGGATAGTGGAAGTGCAATATTTTTAACTGATCTTCAGAAGCACCTCTGTGCCTTATTTCTTTTGCCATGATGTGGTAATATTTTTTTTTCTTAATTATTATGACACATTTAATTTTATTTTTGCCCTGCTGAAATTCTTTTGGGAAGGAAAAACAAATACATCCAAGTGACCAGTGTCTCTGCTTGCCAGTAACTGCATCTTACATTTCCATTATGGCACTTCTGCGGCAATCTCTCACCAGAGGGAAGTCTGAAATTATTTACAAGAGTTTTTATTCCAAAAAGAGGGTCACAGAATCACAGTCACTGAGGCACTGTTCTAGAATGTGGTCTTTGGTACCCATTTGATTCTGGGTTTATGTAAATTCCAGTTACTGAAGTCTGTACTTTGCAGGGTGGTTAATTGACTGTCCAATTAGGGATGCTTCAAGGGAATCATGAACTTCAGGAAATCTTAAATCATCTGTCATCTGCTCAATAGTCAAGAGAAGTCAGTAAAGTCAAAGACATGAGACACATTTATGGGACGTGCCCCTTGTTGCTTTTATGTGCCTGATATGCATAAACTAAAGAGCTTCACTGTGACTTTTTCAAAATGCTTTACTTCGGGCTGATTTGTTGCACTTGGTCTCTGACCTGTTGTTGTGTGTCTTAAGCAATGCCTAATGACCAAATGCCTGTACAATAAACAATTTGATGTCTTAATTTATAGATGAAATGCAATTTAACCACTATGATTTTTGTGTGATGTCTTCATGAGAAGGCTGTTTCCCAGGCTTGTTCCTTCCTTCAGGCAATGCTATATTAGCAGTGCAGAAAAGTCTACTTTGCCATCTCAGCGAAAAATATTTTAACACAGCTAGCATGTATTTTTATCACATTTCAATTTCCATAGCTCTTTATTCAAGCCTTATCTTCTCTTTAAATAGAGGCTTTCATCTCAGAGGATCCCAAATACTTGTTGTAGGAGCATTTTGGCAGCTTTTCACTATTGTTTCTCTGCAGATATTGAAGATGGCCCATGTTTACATTGAGCTAGGAAGCTGTAGTGCAACCATCTCCAGCCACCATACGTAGCACTGAGATTGCTCAGATGAGTTTGAAAAATCTCTTGAGCCTTGTTCCCTGTCAGAGGGCTCATTGTAGTATTTTTTTTTTTATTATTGATTACATCTTCCTGTCTTTCATCTCCAGAACTTTAAAGCCATGGTTTTAAACTTCCATTTTTAACTCCAAACCTGATCCCTTGGGCTTCACTGAGGTTTTATTTTAAAACTCTGATAGACCACCACAGCAGTTTTACATGGGAGGCTTCTTAGGTATAAAATCAGACCCCTAACCTTGAGGCTTCCACACTTAAAGATGTTCAACTTCACTTACAATGTGCAAGTTTTGATGTTATGTTACACCATACCTGAGCTGCTGGCTGAACATTTCAAATAAGGCTATGAAAGCCTGAGATAAGAATGATTGAGTCAAGTGGGAGCTGAAATGAGCCATTGCTGGGCTTTTAAAAATATTTCAAATAATTCAGTTGCTCAAGCATCAATCCCTGTGTTTGGGACTGCATGGGTCAAGCAAGAAGCTTATCCAATTTCTCAGTCTCTTCAAAATTCTCTTTCAGTTCAGGGTGAGAGAGGGTTAAGAACCAAGCCTGTGAGTTTAGATATTCTCTCAGCCGAGATGGCAAATGTGATAATGTGCTCCAAAATATCTTCCGCGACAGGGCTGGGTGCCTCCCTCCGATTCTGCCTGCAGGAGGAAATTACTTCAAGCTGCCTTTCCCCAGCCAATCATTTATCTGGTGTAGAGGGTGAGAAAGCAGCCTTGGAGAAACAACTAAAAGTCTTAGGCTTCCTTTCTCCCTCCCTTTTTGTTTCTCTTACTGATGTCTGACAGTTTGAAACCAGAGGTGATAAATAATTGCAGGGTGACTTGCAGGTTGGCTGTATTTACAAAAGGAATTTTTTGTTGTGGTCAGGCAGCTGGTGGTACAAAACAAACTCATTTTAAGGCATTAGCCCTTCTCCACGTTTTCTGTCACAGAGAGCTCCCTCCCAAAATAAGGTAATAATTTAAGTATCAGGACACAGTATGGTATAACAGAAATAGTTTGCTTGTAGCTATTAGTCTGGAAGACCTCAGCCTATGGCAGTACAATCAGTGTGATGTTTCACAGGATCAAGTAAGAGGCCACGGAAGTCTTTCCTGTTTCCTTGCACCATGAGGCATGAAATCTGATTACTCTTCTTCTCTTATAATTGTGATTTACAATCCTAAAGCTGGCAGTATGTTCCCAAAGGACCACCTGTATCCATGAGATACAGTGAGGGAGAATATTCTGGAAGGGATTTTCCCAACCCCTCAGAAGCTACTGCAGCAAGACAACAGGGTGGTTTAGGCAAAGATCTTCTGGTTTAAGCAGTGTCTTTAGATGCTAACTTCTGATTAAATTCTAGGTGCTCATCAAAACCATTCTTCTAAAGTGTGTATGTACTCCATACAAGAAAATAAAAGTACAGCCATTGACTGTGGCAGAGAATACAAGCAGCTCAGGAAGACAGCTTTTCTGAATGCCTAAATTATATGTGCAAGTTCAGTGACTGAGATAAATGGACTCAGTCCTATGATACAGGCTTTGCTCCCCTCCAATGTGACAGTTTGGTCATGATGGAAAGGTTTCCTCAGTTCACAGAGAATAAAATATCTAGAAACTCCCTTTTCAGACAAAAACATATGTACACACATAACAGACAGATTTTGTGTCTGAATGCCCAGGTTTGGTAGCTGAAAATAACCCTTGAATGCAGCAATGTCTGAAAGATGGTTCAATTAGCTAGCATTTAAATGAGGTACTTGATGGCACCAACTGAAAGTCTAGGTGTTATAATTTAGCAAAGAGGTTGTCTGCAGAATTTTTTGCCATGGTTATTGAGGTAAATTGGGTATTTACTCTGCAAATGACCGCTGTCCATTGGTGGGAAATGGCCTGACAACTGGAAGGAGCAGGGGCACCTAACCCTGTAGGCTCTGGCTGGCAAAACGTAGTTAAAATTCATCCCTGTCCTGTCTGTGGAACGGTGTTTCCAAATGCTTACATTCAAACTACATAGCATCATTCATCAGGCATTCCTATTGCCTGGCAAACAAGTTTCTTTCAAAATGATAGCTCACTATATGGCACTTTACAGAGACCTGCTACAAAGGTCTTTTTGCTCCACGACAAAGGCAGCGGGATCAGCGTAAATGGATTTGGGCTGAGAAACAAGGAGCGAGGTTTTGTTGTAGTGTTGGGCACTGAAAGTCCCCAACAGCTGAGCTTTGTGGTTAAAAAGAGAAAAAGCTTAAGGGAGGGAAGAGAAAGTCTGCTTTATCTTGAGAGGAGTGCAGCTTTTTTTCTCTGCTGATTCACATTTCTTTTAAGACCTGCTAATTGCAACATCTCTCAGTAAGTTACTTACAGCAAAACTGCTGGGTAGAAATTGTGATAAATGCATAAACTGTGTCTTATTGATTTTTGTTGACATTTTACATGCTTCTTATGCATTCTAAACCTCCATTCAGTAATTGTCACTATGGTACACACTCCTGGATAATGAGAGCGCAAAAAGTGAATGAAGCCGTTCCTTGACCATTATAATTATTCAAGGCTCTGTATGGGGTTTCTCGCCTGCCCTCCAGTATGTGTCTATTTGTGCTCATCCCCCATTGAATTTGCAAGATGAGAAATGAAAAACCTTGATGTTATTTCCTCTGTTAATGATAATAACAGAAATGTTTTTTAAGAGAGATTGCTTTGAGACTGATGGTAAATTCGGGCCTCTAATCTTGGTGCACAGCAGCAATATGGGATCTTAGTAGAGGTCCTGTAGTTCATTTACCCTTCTACTGCACATTTTGTCTAGCTTGCTGGACATGAAGGTGGTTTGTTACATCATTTTCTTTGACAGAAATTTGTTGCTGAATGAGAATAGTATAGCAATATGTAGTGTGGCTAGACAGTAGTAAGACATCATCAGCTGTTACGTTACCTAAGAAGTAGTCGCAACGCTGCCATGAAGTTTGCGTTAAAAAATTCTGACTTCTGATTTTGTGATACTCACCGATCAGTCAGAGATACATGAGCCAGCTTAGGTTCTCTTGTATCAAGGGCCTGTACATTAAAAAGAAAAGAGGAAAAAAAAATGTGAAAGAAAAAATAACTGCATGATGCAAAAATGCATTGACTTTATCTTCATGACTAGATGTAGTGCTTTTGGGTAATAATCAGGCATTGCTTTCTCTTACTGTTGTTTGATTAAAATGTGAATACAGTCTTGACTTGATAATCTTACCAGGTACACACAGAGCGAAAAAGAAAAGGTATTTTATGCCTCCAATTGATTTGCATAAACCAAACAATCTCTTGCTTGTTGGATTGCAAAATGGTTTATTTTGCCCATTGGCCACAGGGGCAACAATATTGTATTTTTGGTGCCAGAATGTAGCATTCATGCATTAGCTCTAAAATGACAATATGCTTTAGCCTCTCAGTGCTTAGATTTGCTTCATTTGCAAATCTTTTAAGTAGTAATAATAATAATGTTTTGAGGAAATTGAGTGGAACACTAAATTATTCTCTGAAACCTAAGTTCAAACTGTGCAAGGCTAAGGGAGCTGAAAATCAATGCACTTTTAAAGTCATTAGAGATCACAAGTGAAATAAGTCTGTGTTGCTTTAGCTAAGCTTTTAGTATGCCATGGTATTATTACAAAATCAGCCTGAATCTGCATTAATTTCACAGTCTTTTTCTTTAAGATGCCCAAGGGTGCATGAAGAATAAAATGTAAGTCTCAGAAGTCAATGTTTTTATTAGTCAAAAGGGCAGTGAGGCAGGCACTTAAAAAGCTGACCTGTACCATGCCCAGTGTAGGTATGACTGACAATAGTAGAAAGATGGAAAAATAACCCAGGCATTAGCCTACTGACTTTTCATTATGATTTAAAAGACTGAGGAGGGAAAAATGTGATTTTTCAGTTATTCATGCACATAGCTTCAGAATTGTTCAAGCTGGTGGTAGGTTTCATTGATCAAAGAATTGTACTTGTACCCAGGTATCGGAGACACAAAAATGATAAAGGTTTTTTTTATTTGTTTGGGTTGGTTTTTTTTTTTTGTTTGGTTTTTTTTTTTTTTTTTTTTGAGCATGCTATTTTTTTAAATGTTGAGATTCCACCCACATTACTGAATTTTGTCTGAGTCCTTTCACACTTAGTTGCAGGCTACACAGTAGAATTTTTTCTTATTTGTATGATTGTTCTTGGTGCATCACAGAACTATGTGACTCCTGTATTAAATTCCCAGTTTGACTGCAGGTGATGCCAGTCATTTCTTCACTATCCACAATTTATGTGCACAAAGGCCATAGCAAGCAATTGTTAATGCATGGTCTGAAGAGACTAAACTATGCAATCCAATGTCTACATAAAAAGCCTTACTTATTTCAAACCCTGTGGCTAAAGAACAAAAACAACAACATGAAAAAAACAAACACCAAAGAAAAATTAAAGAAAAAAAAAACAAACAAACCACCTTTCTCACCCATCCCCACCTAATTTTTTTTTCTTTCATCTATGGTCAGATTAGCAAGTCAGCACTGTCAATAAATAAACTAGAGAAGTTGTTTATTTTTATGTACTACTGAGAACAGTGTCGTCTTGTGGCCGTTCTCGTAGACTGTGTTGGTTTAACAAGCGTCCAACCCTTTTGTCTTGTTGTTTTTTGTCTTTCCTGCTCCCTGTCCCCTTGTTCCCACAGGCTGTGCGTTTGTCACATTTTCTACAAGGGCAATGGCACAGAATGCAATCAAAGCCATGCACCAGTCTCAGACCATGGAGGTACAGTACTGTATCATTTGCCCTTTCTTTGTTTTCTTTGTGCAAATGATTGCGAATGGTAAAGCCATGCTCTCCTGGATCAGATCAGACACATGACAATCACAGATTTAAACTTTTTACCGACTCGCTCTGCCTGTCTTTGTGAAGCTTATTTTCCTTAATGACCTGAAAGCTCACAATAAGGCTGCTGTGTTGTATCCAGACACGGCTCTTGATCTTATTTTCAGTGGCATTCAGTAGAAAGTAAAAATGCTGTGAATATCACTCCTCAGTCATGCTCAGAGTATATCTGCTGGGTAAATTCCCTTTCATTTTCACACACACACACATATATACACATTCCCAAAGAAAAATCTTAGTTACTTTTAAATAGTTTTCTAAGTGTTGTGGTTTATGCTGCTCTGAGAAAAAGCTCAAGAGATTTAACTTGACCAAGCTGAGTTACCAGTGCATGTGTTTTCCTACAAGTAGAATCTCTTTTAAGTTAATACAAATTCTCCTTCTTCATGTAGCCAATAAAAATGCTAATGATGACAGAGCATATCGAAGTATGGCACTTCCTGCAGAGCACCATCATGGCTGGACCCTCTCAAGCAACACTTTTTATTTCCTTCCAAAATGCCTCTATGGCCTCGTATTTTATCGTGATGAGCAACGCAAAACTTTAAACCTGTTCACTTGATGTGAACATAGCTGCAGGCTAACAATCCCTTCATTGGAGTGGTTATCGAATGCCACGGCTTGTCTGGCAATCTCAAAACTTTTTTCAGTCTGTGATTTTTGTCATGGTCTTTCAGAATTTTGCACAAAAACCCGCACAAGTATGAAGTCTTTACTTACTCTGGATCTTCTAGCTTATCATTGGAGAGTGCATGTTATACTGTATTATGTATACTGTATCTTCGTGTAGTGATGATTTTTCTCAGAGGTGGCATTGATGTTATGTGCACTTGTTTCTTTTTTTTTATTTCTTTCTTTTTTTCACCAGGACCTTTCAATTTTATTTTCTTTTTTCTTCTCAGTGATTTTTTTCTTTGCAATGCTCTAGTCTCCCAAAGCATGCTGGGTGCTAAACAATCATTATTGCGTCATGTCGTTGAGCTGCTTTGTGTAACAAGCCAAGGGGGGAGACCAGGGGTGGGAGGGTGGACAGAGGATGAGAACAGCAATGTGAAAATCAAGCCAGTGCATGAAAGTGTCACTGTTTCCTGTATACTTCAAGTAACAATATCAGCATTGCAAAGCTATTGTCTTTCCAAACATCACGTTTGAATTTGGTTGAGCTTCTTTTATAATTGATGTCTTTTCTTTTCAGTGCAATGCATTTTTAGACCCTGGGTGTACAATTTTAGATGAAAATCTGCCAATGAGATGAGAATAATTGAAATGATCCTTACTAGAAAGCTGCTGTTGTACAATCTACACAGTCTGACAGTATACCGTGAACAAACTGCCACCTCGAGTCTCTGAAATAATACTTGTAGTAATCTGTCTGCCATGCACTACTCCATTAATCCAGATCTTTATGTTTCCCTAGCTTTGATTCCAAGTAAAAAGAAAATGTTTATTGGTAATACTGTGCTTTACCTATGTTATCCATGTGTTTTAATGTATTTTTTGCTCTAGCAAAATTAATTTTACCCAGCTCTACTTCAGAAACAGGTATAAGTGAGGAGATAGTACTTCCCAGACAGATTCTCCCATTCTTTTGTTCTAAGCAGTACTCCAAAAGAGGCTGCTTTTTGATGTGATACACTTGTTGACAGTTATATGGAATAGTTAACCCTGGGATCCAAATGCCTCTCAATACCTTTAGAAATAGAATAGAATAGAATCAACCAGGTTGGAAGAGACCTCCAAGATCATCCAGTCCAACCTATCGCTCAGCCCTATCCAATCAACTAGACCATGGCACTAAGTGCCTCATCCAGTCTTTTCCTGAACACCCTCAGGGACGGTGACTCCACCACCTCCCTGGGCAGCCCATTCCAATGGCAAATCACTCTCTGGGAAGAACTTCCTCCTAACATCCAGCCTATACTTCCCAGATCCTCAAATTGGCAAGGTGATTCCAAATCTGCTAAAGTTTTAACATCCGAGTCTTTGTGTCAGTTTAACTTAGGCTGAGAGTCCCTTGAGCAGCCTGCTCTAGTGGGAGGTGTCCCTGCCTATGGCAGGGGGTTGGAGCTGGATGATCCTTGAGGTCCCTTCCAACCTAAACCATTCTATGGTTCTATGACGATTCTATGATTCTTGAAGAGAAGCAGTACACACTCCCATGCCGTAGGTGAGGGACTCAAAGGAATCTGTACCTACTGTCTTGACAACACAAAAATATGAAAGCAGCACCAGCTGCCGGGAAGAAAATGGTGCTAAATGAGGTGAATATTCCATGCCATTGAATGAGGCTCCCAGTTCACCTTGCCTGTGTGCTGGAAGCTTCCTCTCAAGACAGAAAATGGGATGAGCATAAAGGAGAAATTGCCCTTTATGCCAAAAAACCTTTTTTACTTTTGCCAATACTCTTCTAGTAAAAAGTTTAGTTGGTTTAGCAAGTGTTAAATCTTGACTCTCAGCCTGAAACAGTTGTCCTTAGACACTTTCATTTCCTGGGGTTTTGCAAACAAAAGCGGGATTGAGGGACATCATGTAGTACACGGTTACATTTCAGCCCAGTTACTGCAGAACTTCTGATTTCATTATTTTCAGTTCTTTGGCATACATCATTGACCAAGATGAATTTTCAGAGTGGGCTAACAAAGAACAATGGGGATGCTGATGTCCAGATGAACATTTCTCCTAGAATAATGAATTCTCTGACTAGTCATTCCACCTGACTTTCTGACTTGGTTAAATCAATTTATTTTAAAAGCATAATTTCTTGTCTGGAGTTTTTGCTCTCCTCTCTTGTTTCTGTGGAGCTTTTTTTGTTTGTTTTAGGGATTTCAAATGCAGCACCAGTAGAAGACACTAATTTGTTATCACGGAGTGAATTTGATGCAACAATTACAACCCTTTTCTCATATAAAGACACTCGCTATATATAATTTCAGTCTTCAGAATGTTTGCTCTTTTGAAAATGAAGGGATGAAATATAGAGCAGTGAAAAAATGAATTAGAGATTCATAAATTGCAAATGTATTGTTTTTATACAATTTACTGACATTTAAGCATTCATAAATATGATGTCAGCTGTAGTGTTGAGTGCTGAGCTGCTGAATTGAGAAGTGAAATAGCCACATATTTCTATGAAATTAATTTCTGTTTCTTAAGAAATAGATTTGATTCTCCTATACTTCTAGGCAAAAGGCAGTAAGTTCTGATTGTTCTTAGCTCAGTGCCACCAATTTTCATATTAAATAGAAACAGCTTGCTTTTTTCATTAGTGAAACCAGAAAAATCTCACACCCTCTACCTCCTGTCTCCTTTTTCTTTGTTTTGTTTCTTTTTTTAAGGGTCTTGTTTTTAATATTAGTACAAAAATAGGGAGAGTTAATTGTGTAATGAGCTGACTCCATAATAGTCACTTGATTGTTGGAGTGGCACACATCTCCTTTCTTCCTCACTGAAACACTGAAGGCATTTTTACAATGAAGCACACAGGAAAGGAGTTTGAGATCAAATAATAAATCACTAGTGATGGTTTGCAAAGATGGTTTGCAAAGGAACAGTGTCGATGTGAGATCTTCATCAAGAGATATTGATGATGATTTTATTACTGTTTTATCAGTTGATTGTGAATATTCTTATCATCTGACTTGTGAGACTTCACAGAAAAGTGCATGGCTGCTTTTTGTAAATAATAGAGGGCAGGAACTTCTTTTAAGAAGTTCATAATGTTGTGAGAGCAACAATGGAAAGAGTTAGGTTAAGTGTAACCAAAATTCACATCCCACACTGTACAATTTGGTTAGAAGTATTGCTGTGTCTTTTTGGATTTGAGTCACTTTTCACTCCTACCTTTATGTTTAGATTGAAATTTGACAAGAATTTAGTACAAAAAAAAAAAAAAACCACAGTGGATGGAGGGAAGTTATTCATTGAATCCTATGAAATTGGAAAACAGTATGAAATGGATTGGCAGTTTCTATGACTCAGAAAATGCTTGAATTAACCTGAAGAATCATTGCAGCATATAGTTTACTCCCTTGATTTGAAAAAAAATTAAGACTCGAAAGGTTAAAATATGAAACCATTTTGTTAGCAGGGAAAAAAATAGAGTGAAGGCAACACAACAGAGGCATCTTTCATATTCATGTCCTGTTCTCTCAGGGAGTCTGCTCAGAAATATCTGACTTGAAGTGTGAGGGAAACATCAGGCTTACCTCTAAAGTCTATCTGGTCCATGCCCTCCTGTTTGTTTTCAAGGGTCCCTCAAACATGAGTGAGGAGTAGGCTGCAGACCAGATCTCTAGTTCTTTCTTACAGCTTTCCCTATTTCCTAAGGCATCTTACAGCCCTCCCATAACATGTACAAGAGGCTCATAGAAGCAATAGAAGATGTGGTGGCACCAAGAATGGGCTGCTATCACCAGAACTAGTCACTTTTGGTCTGCATCCTGCCCTTTGTTCACATCTGAAGGGTGCTTAGTACAAAGCATGCCTGGGAGTGGACCACAGGTGGGTGAATTGTCCTAGCAGTGCCACCCTTTGTGATCACTTTGAACTTGGGGTCCTTGATAGCAAAAGGACAAGTGGCCTGTTGATGATGGGTTTTGCAGTTAATCTGTTGTTCAGAGTCTGTTTACATGGAGTACTCAAGCCAGCTGCACCAAGCGTGACCACGCAGCCAGACTGTGGCGGCGGGACGGTGTTGGCTGTGTGGTTCCTGGTAGCAGGGAGGTTGGACACCTCTCCCTTTGGCGATGCCTTGAAAACAGACTGCAGACAAAGCGTCACGTCCATCTCATCAGCTGTGAAGCTTAATTAAAGAGGACTGGTACACTTTGCTGTCTCTGGCAGCAATTTTGATAGCTGGAAGGAAAAGAGAGCCTGAGGAAAGGTGCTTTGTAAAAAGAACTGGCTAATCAATAATTTCTCTGTAGCTTCTTTTCCTAAGAAGCTGAAATTCTTGGTCTTCGCAGTCCTACATGTGCCAGTCACAAATACAGGATGAGTGATCAGGTCATGCTCTTGCTGAGGGCCCTCTGGGACATGGCTGAGCTCACAACTCAAAGGTGACGTGTTGTGATGTAACACTTCTGTCTTCCCAATCTGTCTAACCACAGGGCTGCTCTTCGCCAATCGTGGTGAAGTTTGCTGATACCCAAAAGGACAAGGAGCAGCGGCGTTTGCAGCAGCAGTTGGCCCAGCAGATGCAACAGCTCAATACTGCCACTTGGGGAAACCTCACAGGTCTTGGAGGACTCACACCACAATACCTAGCTGTAAGTTCATTTCAGAGGTGGCAGCTATGTTGTACTGTACTTATTTTACAACCATGGTAAATCAGCTGCAGCAGTCTCCCTGCATCAGCCTGCCAAGTCCTCCCAGATATGTAGTATGTCGTCTTGTATATGTTAAAAAAATCCTGCATGTCTGTCACGTGGTCTGAAAATAAATAACAAGGAATGGAATTTGAATAAACATCACAGGATGTGTCAGTTCTGTCCAAGACAAGCTTTAAACTTTAGTCATGCTGCAACATAAAATTTGATTCCATTAGTTTTGTTGTTCTTAGGAATGCTAGAGTCTGGTATTTATAGCTGAAATAAAATTTCAGTTCTTCCTGAGAGGAGGACAGATAGGCAGCTGAACACTGTAGGGGCCGTATCTGCATGGTGCAGCTTGTGAACTAGAATGTTGTGGTTCGGTCCCCTGATCTTCCACTTTTTCGTTTGGAAATGGCTCTCACTTTAATGTGTGATCTTGTCAATGCTAAACATGCATGGTTCGTGCTACTTTGTAAAGAAAGTGAAGATGGCAGGGGAAAGCCATTTGTTTCTCGTAAATTTAAAATGGTCTTTTCCTTGGTCTGTTTGTAAAGTGAGGAAGAGATGTTAGCTTCTGCCCTGTATAAATCCACAGCCACATGTCTTAGGTCCCGGGTGGGTATAAATCCACAGCCACACGTCTTAAGTCCTGGGTGGCCAAGAGAGACACCTCTGAGGCACAGCTGAGAAAGAATTTCTGCCTTTTCCAGCTCTGGAATTCAGAGGTCTGCTTGAGCAGCATTTAGATAAGTTAAAAGTTCCTGATGGTCTGAGTTAGACAAATATATGTTTATATATAACTAATATATGTTAGACAAATACATGGATAAATACCTAATTTGTATGCATGCAATGCTTTGATATAGTAATAGAATATAAACAAAAAATTACCTGGCAATTAAATATATATATTAAGGTGAGCTAATTAATACTGACGTAAGGTAAACTGTTATATACAAATACCAGTCTAATGAGTATCTGTGTGCTCGATTCATCAAGATACTAAAGAAAAGAACTGAATTGAAAAGGGTTGGGGAGAATGGACTGTGATTGACAGAGATGAGTTATGGTAACTACTAGACTACAGAGGGTTGTAATTAGTCACGCTATGTTGGTTTAAATAGATTTAACACCTGGTTGTTAAAAAGAATAAATTGATTAATTGTTTTAAAGCAGCAATGTTATTGAGTTTCCCTTGTGTCTCTGTGTTTCTTAATAGAGATTAGACATTAATATGGATTTACAGCATTGACTCTAGGGATGTTCATTCTAACAATAGACAGGAGCAAGAGACTATATAAATGTAAAGGAAAGCATAAATACTCCAAATGTGAAATGATGGCTCATTTTAGTTTTACCTTCATTTGTTACATTAATGTCAGATAGATTGCTGTGTTGTGTTGTTAATTTGCAGCTTCTCCAGCAAGCAACTTCCTCCAGTAACTTGGGTGCCTTCAGCGGCATTCAGCAGATGGCCGGTAAGTTAAAAGCCATTTCATTTTACTCCAACTATGTTTTGTATTCTTAAGCTATTCAGTTCTGTACTTCTAATAATCACATTGTTGGGGCTGGGGGGAGGTGTTGTGTATTGAATGTGGCAGATGTATTAGCAGGGGACAGCTCACGGTTCAACATCAATAGAAACACTTTCTCCCCTCTTTTCAGAAACTGAAATTAAGCCCAGTGCTCCCAGGTTGTGCAAACAGTTTGTCTTGCATTAGTCACCTGCCATTTGTCCAAAGTAACCAATTGTAAATTGCAGGAGAGCTCTTAGTCCCTGCAGCCATATCCTACCCTATGAAAAGTGTCAGTAAAGCAACAGCAGGATTACATTCTAATTTCCAGTGAGATTTCTGTGTCCTGAAAAATCAAATTAATGGTAGCCCTCAAACATTTTAATAATAGGTGGTGAGTGAAAACGTTCTGACCTTTTTAATGAAACCCAAGATTACAGGCCTTACCTTCATTGTGAATTTTCAGCCTTCTCTTATAATCATGGAAAATTAACTGGGTGCCTTTTTGACTTTGGAACCCTAGTTGACAAAATTACACAACAGAAGATTTTATGTAAAAGTATAATATTTAGTCTGGAGGAAAAAAAGAAAGAAAGGAAAGGTGGGGGGGGTGTCAGAAATCAAAGTGTGACTGAATTTGAAAGCCAGCTAGTTGGAGGGTTTCTTAGTAATGAGCTGTGTGCCAGTAGTAACTGATGTGTGGTGATTAGCAAAAGGTCACTCCCACTGTGTGACCTACCATGCTGATACCCTAACTTAACATGATGCTAGGGAAGGCAGCATGTGCAGTAAATCAGAGCACAGATGCACATTATGCCTGCCGCGAGAAACTGTTAAAAAGCTTTTTTCTTGTTAGAGGAGGGAGGGGGGGGAAAGGAAGCACAAAACCCCTAAATTGCTACATTAGTTTATTTTAATCATGAGCCCAGTGAATCAACGAAATACAACATTTTGCATGCTTCATCATCTCGAAACAAGGGCTAAAATATTCAGAAGCCTTTATGAACACCATTTTCTCGCTCGTCTTTTAATCCTGCTCTTTTGCTTCTTGTGGTTTTGCTTTGAATGAATCCTGAAATACTTTAACAAGTACAGATATACTGCACCATATAGCTATACCCCACAGGTATTCTTTGCTCGATTGTTATATTATGCCATTATTGCAGTGACATCAGAGACTAATGTGAACCTGCTGTCTGACAATATAAATTGGCCTACAGATGACAATATCTCTGAATTATTCTCTATTCCTCAGACCTGCTGGCAGTGCTTGCTGCTTCTATTATGTTACACTTGCAATCTAGCATTTTTTCATCAAAAAAATGTATCTTAATATGATAAACAGAACAGAGCGATTCAGTAACAGTTTTACGCTTGGCAGTTTTGGAAGTGGCTTTGAGCTCAGAGATTGTGTTTAATGTTTTCATATTTGGTTAAGTCTAGAAAATGAAGGAATTGAAGCGCCAAGGAAAAATTATATGGTATCCATTGCATTATGTGGACCTCAGAAGTTTTCTGTAGCCTTTTTCTCACTGCTAGTGCACATTGAGCTTTGTTCCCAAGAACCACGTTAAAACTTAGAATTTCAACCAAGTAATTTTTGGGTGGGCTCTCAGTCTGGGATATGATTTATTCTCTGAAAATCATGTGTTCTTGGGACTGGTAGAAAGACGTTTTAAGATGGCACCATCATTTTTACCTGAGGGGGATAGACTTCTCGACTACAGAATACGTTGGAAAGGCTCTTATGTATGGGATAATTAATAATTAACTGTTTCTCCTGGAAATATATATATATTATCTTAGATTCATGTTATCAAGACAGCTGAAAGTTTGCTCCTTTCCCTGAAACATGTAACACCTAAACCTTGACATTCAAGGTCACATTAGGGATATTAAATTTCTTTCTGAGCTGCAGCCCTACATGAAATTGTCAAAGACTAAGCCCCGTTTCATCGTTTGGGCTGAGAACTCCTGTTCTCCCTTCAGAAATCATTGGGTACTGTTATGCTATGCATCTAATATTAAAATTGTGTTTATTATGTTTTATGAGAGGAGTATAAAATGCTCCTGTGTCTACAGCAAGGTCTCGAATTACCTGCTGAAGCCACCCTTGAGTGGTTGTAAGTTTTTTAACTTGGGCTGTTATATTTGTTTTACAAAAATGAATCTAATATGTATTTCTACAGTGTGTATAGCTTATCTGTTAGTACAGTATTTCACAGTGAGGAATAAAATCCAGACATAACTGAGTAAGGTGCTAAAGAAGGTTTGTCATTCCACCTTCCAAGTTCTTTGAACTCTTGAGTTTGAAGAGTCCAGCTTTTATCTTTGAAGTTAATGGGTGTGCTTATCATTGAATTCAGACACTAAAAGTTTGATCAAAAGCCACATAAGCCATTGAAATTTCGCTCTTACTTACGTGTCAGGTCTCTAGCATCTCTTTTCTGCTTAAGACTCAGTAAAGACCCTCAATAAGTGTGCAGAAAGCACCAAGCCGGGCGTGAGCAAAGAGATTTGGACAGCCTGGACAGTGGGCTGAGGTCAATTGTATGAGATTCAATAGAGCCAAGTGCCAGGTCCTACACTTGGGTCACAACAACCCCATGTGATGCTATGGGCTTGGAGAAGAAAGGAAAGGGCTGGACAGCTGCCCAGTAGAAAAGGACACAGGGATGCTGGTCAACAGCCAACTGAATGCAAGCCAGCAATATATCCAGGTGGCCAAGAAGGTGGCCAGCAGGACTAGGGAAGTGATTGTCCTCCTGGACTGGGGATTTCTGGGGCCCTACTTGGAATTCTGTGTTCAATTCTGGACCTGTCACTCCAATGACATTGAAGTGCTGGAACCTATCCAAAGAAGGACAATGAAGCTGGTGAGGGGTCTAGAACACAAGTCTTTGAGAAGCAGCTGAGGCTGTGGCTGTTTAACCTTCAGAAGAGGAGTCTTGAAGGGAGACCTTATTGCTCTCTACAACTACATGAAAGAAGGTTGTAGCAAGGTGAGGGTCATTCTCTTTTCTCACGTAACAAGCAATAGGACTGTGGTGGTTCGAGAGTTCACACACACACTTGGAATCAACAACTCAGACAGATGGAAGTTAAAATGAAGGTATATTTACAGCACTACAAAATGTACAAACATATATATACAAGTACTTACAATTATATACAAAATACAAGTAATACAGAACTTTGAAACCCCTCCTGAACAACAAGACTGTCCAGAAAGGCTCCCAACTATCCCACTCCTTCCCATCTCTCATTATCTCAGAAATAACCCAAATAAGCCCTCATTGAAAGCATACATGATTAATTCTCAGAGCTGATAAGAGGTTAGAAGGAAATTATTAGATTGAGTTACATCAGTTTTCAGGCAAAGGAGTTAAGGCAAGACATAACCAGGCACACAGACTAAAGAGAGACTTTGTTGTTGTTATGACTATTTATACTTCTCAGCAAAACCAGTGGGTGATGTAGACATCACTGCTATTTTCTCTGCACAGCCAATTATCTAATTTCTCTCATTAAAATATTCCAACCATTCTCAAACCAGCACAAGGACTAGAAGAAATGGCCTCAAGTTGCTCCAGGGAAGTTGTGATGGTTTGGGTGTCCCCCGCCCCCACACTTTTAGAAATCACCCAGACTAGACTCAGATGGCTCTGGAAATTTGAATGAAGCTTATATTTACAGCTGGCACAATTTACAAGCAGATATTTACAGTATATACAGTTATAGACAGAAATACACAAGATAAAAAAAGGTAATACAGACACAACTCCCCTCCCAGAAACCTGAGTCCCCAGGAGGGGCTCTCAACCACCCCTCACCTTCCCCCTACCCCTCTCAACCTTACCCCAGTCCTAAGGAAGAATGGAGGTTCGGCCAAGAGGGTTAAAAAGCAAGGTGAAGCAGCCAAGCAAAGGGAGGGTGAGGTTAGAAAGCAAGATGGAGTCCAGCCAGCAGCCTCAGCTTCTCCCCAGCAGGCAAAGCTCCCCAGCGAAGAGAAGAAGCAAGTGACCTAATCTTTGTTTTGCCTTTCTTCTTTACACATCCCAGGAAGACTGTGAGGGAAGTAGACCTCAACATTGTTTTCATTTTACAGCCTATCATCTAGTTCTTCTCACCAAAATAGGCTAGCTAGGCTCAAACTAGCACAGAAGTTTTAGATTGGATATTAGGAAAAATGTCTTCACCAAAAGAGTTATTAAGCATTGGACCAGGCTGCCTAAGGAAGTGGTAGAGTCACCATCCCTAGAGATGTTTAAAAGACATTTACATATGATGCTTTGGGACATGGCTACACTGAGTTAACAGCTGGACTTGATAGTCTTAATGGTCTTTTCTGACCTATGTGATTTTATGATTCTAAGTTGTGGTTTACAAAATTAGGACTTCTATTACAGCCATGTTCTTGTCCAAAATTAGGGACCTCTCAAAGTCCAAGCATTTATTTGAGCTACTGAAACTGAAGTTGACTGTATTGAACAGAAAGGGCACAACATGCTCCCTGCTGCACGTGCAGAGAAATATTTGCCATGTGCTCCTCAGCAATATTATTTCTTATATCAAAGCAATTTTCTTTGCTAGCTCTTCAGTGTGGAGTTTTAAATTCTCTTTCTCTAGTATCATGCCTTGGTCTAGTTAAAGTAGCTTTTATGTGTAAGGATTCTTTGGTTTTGTTAAAAAGAAGGGGAGTTTTAAGCATTTCTGTTTGAAAAGAATTGGAGTGAGTTTGTTTGTCTGTTTGTTTGGGAGCTAGGGAGACAATCCAAAAGAAAATGTGGATTTTTCTGAAGAACTCACTAAAGTACCAATATGAAACACACTGAGCACCAGTTCCAAAAGTTAATGCTGTCCTTGCTGTAGCAGCCCACTGGCACCTTTTTCCTTAAACCATGTGTGAAATCCAAGCAAATCATGAAACTGTCTCACCAAAAATTTGTGAGGTATTAAAATTTAAGGGACAAAAGCAGCAGTTTGCGATTTCACTTTCCAAGCTTTAAGGTTCTACAATTCCTTCCTCAGTTTAGGTTTTCTTATTTTTATTGAAAAATGAGATTTTTCAAGAAATTGTTTTATTTCAGGCAGGAGCCAAGATGCAGAAAGCAGTGTAATATCTTGAGACTGACAATAAAGTTGGAAGAACTGGCAATACTGCCTTTGATGCTATAATAATTGCCTGGTCTTGATTACAGGACCTTCTTTAGAATCATAGAACCATGGAATGGTTTAGGTTGGAAGGGACCTCAAAGATCGTCCAGTTCCAACTCCCCACCACAGGTAGGGGCACCTCCCACTAGAACAGGTTGCTCTAAGCCTCATCCAGCCTGGCCTTGAACACATCCAGGGAGGGAGCATCTGCAACCTCCCTGGGCAACCTGTTCCGGTGTCTCACTACCTTCACTGTGAAGAACCTTTCCCTAACATCTAGTTTGAATCTCCCCTCTTCCAGTTTGGACCCATTACCCCTTGTCCTGGCATTACAAAACTTTGTAAATAATCCCTCCCCAGCCTTCCTGTAGGCTCCCTTCAGATACTGGAAGGCCACTATAAGGTCTCCTCGAAGCCTTCTCTTCTCCAGGCTGAAGAGCGCCAACTCTTGTAGCCTGTCCTCATAGCAGAGCTGCTGCAGCCCTCTGATCATCTTCGTGGCACTTCTCTGGACTTGCTCCAACAGTTCCATGTCAAGCATTGTTTCACATACACACCATCAGCAAGTACATTTTATAGTGAACACTTTCTCTCTTTTCTTCCTCTCCTTTAGTATCTGCTAATGGTAATTTAAGGACAACATTTGCTCTCACATGCCTTTCAAGGTGTGGTGTCTAGCCTGTACTTTGTCTTCGGGGAAGGCTAATAATGTAGATGAATTACATTATGTGATTTGATTGTCTTACTTTAAAAAGACAATGCAAGCTCCATTAAGCACCAGCAACCTTTCAAGTGAAGAAGATTCCTCCCTCAAATACACATATGGCATGGAAAACTTAGTTCAAAGGAGGTTGTTGTTGTTGCTTGATTGCTCACACTGAATTTGGCTGGGGCTGCATCAGATCCTAAAGGCTGCATTCCTTAAGCTAACCTACGTGTTTAACAAGAACCTGGAAAAATACTTCCACCTCAGGCCATCAAAGAAGGGGTGTAACAAAGAAATGGGCTCCAGATTGAGGGCTAGGCTATCTTAAACCAGGACAGTACTATACAGGCAGGATAACAAAGGAGGTTTTATTCTGCATAGGGTGGTTTTAGAAAATGGAGATGTTCAAAAATATACAGTCTATGAAGATCTGCTTTTGTCCATTACTGTAAAATGTTTTGGCAGGAATAGATATCATTTCTTTGACCAAACTGTATTTTGCTTCCTGAAGTCATGCAGCAGAAGAAACCATGTTTTTTTTGCTTTTTCTTGCTTTGGCTTCCAGATCCCTCAGCCTTCAGCAGCTGGGACTCTCTATATTTTTCCAGTGTATGTGGGTTTTTTCTGTCCTTTCAAAATCTCTCATGTTTAGGTTGCATTTTAGGTTGAACTTCTGGCCCTTTCTGAGCCCTCTTCAATCTATTTCACCCTTCCTCAGTCACCCAAGCCAAATTTCCTCCTGTTGCAGTCTGTAGGAGCAGATGGGTTAGAGAAACTGCGAGGTTTTGCTTTCTGAATATTTTCCTCTAATTGTTAGATTGGCTCAGTGGATCTGTTGGGACCAGTTGGAAGCCAGGACCATCTGCACGAAAGCCCTGTACTTTCACACTGGCCCAAAGATCCTTTATATCCTCTGACTCTTTAGTGGCTTAATTCCAGCAGAGCCATACTGAAGGAAGGCTTCTCCAGCTATGACCTCTTTAGGGATATCATGTTAAAAGTAAAAGTCACTGAGAAACTGCTTCCAACCCAAGGCAGATAGCTGTTTCTTAAAGATAACTACCAGTTTTGAAAATACCTCAGGAACTAAAACCACTGAGCTTTGGTAACAGTGATTCCATGGAAACTCCCATTTAACCCATAAAATTAGCATCTTTTGAAGAGGCAGTTTGAAGCAAGTGAGGCTGTTCTCAATCCACACGTCACTCCTGCTTACAGGAGAAGGACAGGCACTTTGAGAGGAAAACTATCAACTGACAGTGTAGGAAGTGTGCCTATTCAGGGGGTAAAATTCCACATGGAAGTTTGGCTGAGACCGGACATGAAATCTGTAACTCTGGTGTGGCTTTCCATAGACAACAAAAGGAAGGATTTTTATTGTTGTGGTTCCTCTGCAGATAGAATTCATCACTGAAACTCAGCAGTTTGGAAACGAGGTGTCCAGTCTCCCTGCAATGTCAGTGAAGAGGCAGCTCACTCACAGGCTCCAGTTTGTTCTACCAAGGGCTAGGGTTGGTCTATCTATTTTAGGATCAGATGAATCATCTGCTCACTCTCCTTTGAGAGAGCAAAAAGCCTGGGTGAGCAACTTTGATTCAGGTAAAATTAGATTATAGAATCATAGAATCAGTCAGGGTTGGAAGGGACCACAAGGATCATCTCATTCCAACCCCTCTGCCGTGGGCAGGGACACCCTACCCTAGATCAGGCTGGCCAGAGCCCCATCCAGCCTGGCCTTAAACACCTCCAGGGATGGGACCTCAGCCTCCTCTCTGGGCAACATGTTCCAGGCTCTCATCACTCTCATGCTCAAGAGCTTCCTCCTCACATCTAGCCTGAACCTACCCATCTCCAGCTTTGCTCCATTCCTCCTAGTCCTGTCACTCCCTGATATCCTGAAAAGTCCTTCCCCAGCTTTTTTGTAGGCCCCTTTCAGATACTGAAAGGCCACAATAAGATCATCTGGGAGCCTCCTCCTCTCCAGACTGAACAGCCCCAACTCTTTCANTGTCCAGCCTGTATTTGTGCTTGGGATTGCCCCAACCCAGATGCAGGACACTGCACTTGGTCTTGTTGAACCTTATGAGGTTGGCTTGTGCCCACCTCTCCAGCCTGTCCAGGTCACCCTGGATGGCATCACTTCCCTCCAGCCTGTCTGCTGCACCACACAACTTGGTGTCTTCAGCAGACTTGCTGAGGATGCACTCAATGCCTCTGTCCATGTCACCAACAAAGATGTTGAACAGATCAGATGGATCCTTCCCACTAGGACTGGAGAACTTTCAATTGAGAAAAGCATGGTTCTTGACAGGAATGTGTTTATAGAGCATGCGTAACTTGAACAGGTGCTGAGATCCTACATGAGTCAAATAGTAACTCCAGCCTTCAGTTGGATTTAAGCATAGACTCTTAAAAAAATCAAATGTGAACTTTAAAGTTGTATTAACTAGTTCACTAAATCAAATGCTGAATGTTCAGGGCAACTTAAGCACTATTCAGATAAGCAGCTTTTCTAAGGGTAAGCACAGAGTATGTATGATTTGATGACAGTAGTGCTCAGGTCTCCTGTTTGAATTCTTAGAGTATTGCTGGAATAACATCACAGTCTTGCAGGCACAGGCTTTGCTCCCATTCTTAACATTATCTCAAATGGCTGATTTCAGTATTAGCAAATAGTTGCTTTTTCACCTGGAGAGGAAGAATTTTACCTAAATCCATGATTTGCAGCCAGAATTGGATTCAGAAGAAATAAACTCTAATACTCGGGAAAGAAAAAAAAATTCAAAACCAAGGAAGTCAACCTACTGGTAAATGTTTATGAGCTAGGCAGATATGGCTCCAATAATCATCACAGGCTTTGAAACCCTCCTTGCATATATCATCATTAAAATGCAGCCTCTATTCCTCTATTAGGAATTATAGAATCATAGAATGTCAGGGGCTGGAAAGGACCTCAAAAGATCATCTGGTCCAGCCCCCCTGGCAGAACAGGATCACCTAGGACAGGTCACAGTGGAATGTATCCACACAGTTCTTGAATATCTCCAGAGAGGGAGAATCCACCATCTTCCTGGCAGCTGGTCCAGCCCCCCTGGCAGAACAGGATCACCTAGGACAGGTCACAGTGGAATGTATCCACACAGTTCTTGAATATCTCCAGAGAGGGAAAATCCACAACCTCCCTGGGCAGCTGGTTCCCACACTCCACCACCCTCACAGCAAAAAAATTCCTCCTCATGTTCACGTGGAACTTCCTAATGCTTCAACTTCCATCCGTTGCCCCTTGTCCTATTTGTTGTGAAGTGGGTGTTTCTTGATATGCTTTTGTTTTGATTTTGGAAACCCAAGAGCTGATGAGGCCTAAGAAGTCTCCAGGAATGTCTGGTGGCTGTTGCCTCCTCTAGAAACACCCAGAAATTCTGAGTTTGCAGTTATCCCAGGATAACTGGGGTGACTGAAATGTGGCAAATTGCTTCATTGTATGAAAGTTGGTGTCGGAGGCAGTGCAAGAAGTTGTAAAATGTAAATCTTGTGCTCTCAAACTTCCCCATGTTTTCACAGAACTGCATCTGTGACTGTGCAGCACTACAAAAATTTCCTGTGAATGTGCTAATAGGCCTTATGAGAATGTTCTATCACCATCCATCTGTCACTTTTTAACAGGCCTGATTGGCAAGCACTTGTAACAACTGACATCTGTTCTCGCTTATTGATATGTAGATTTATGGTAATTGCTGTGAACAATAAGACACAAAATTACCTAAGGTGAACATTAAATTAAATTTTCATGCCCCTATCCTTATAAATATTTTTTTTTTAAATCTTAAGTTTCAAGGAAGGCCTACTGTGCATCTGCTTTGTACATAATTTAATTGTTTTTTTAATCTGCCAACTAACAGAATGCAAGTTGAATTTCCTTGCAATCTTGAATATTTGCCAAGCTGATAGCGTGTTGGTAAATACATGTTATTAAAAATGGAATCAAACTCTATTGTGATTCTGGGTTTTATAATCATTTCCCTTTAATTCCCAACATTGTCTCCATCATGAAGAATCAAGAGTTAATCCTTACCCAGAAGTTGGGTTTGTTTTTCCCCACCCACCCCCNTGCAGCTCTGCCTATGAGGCTGTTCTTCAGTCTTAAGCAATTTGCATTTCTTCAGAGAGAGGTGCATTTGCTGAGTGAGCAGCACTTCCAAATAAAAATGATCTCCTCATTTGTGGTCCAGCTCTGTTGTGGGATTTGGGATTGTTTGGAAAAAAGTTATAGCATGTAAAGTGTGTGAAGGCAGCGTGTGGAACCAGAGAGGATGAGAAAGCAGGTTAGTCCCACAGAACTATACCTTACCTGAAGTTCAATTGAACCAAAAGTCCTCATTTGAAAGCCAAGGACTTTTCTGGGTGTGGAGCATTTGGTTTCCTTCCTTCCAGTTTTCCTAGCAAGTGGGATGTTGACACACTTGACAAGTTGAAGGGAGAAACCAATAAAGAGGGATCAGAGATGGTAAAATGCCTGAGGAATGTGAAGCAGTGATGACAGGATGTATTTTTTATATGTTTGAGTAAACAGAGAATCCTAACTGATGCATATTAAGTGATAAACCTGTTGACACAAATAGCTCTAGAGCATGGTAAATGATGGCATGTGCCACGAGCCCTTGCTGACTGTCACATTTGGGTGCACAAGTCAGGGGAGTTCTTCGCTATCTCTCTCTTGCATGTGACAACAGCAGGCAGTCCTTTTTCCTGAAGGCACCAAAGCTGACACCCTGTAACATCTGCAGAGCTGGTTTGTGGCCAGTGTCTTTTAGTCATCTCTACAGTAAACAGACTGGGTGGGGAGACAACTTCATCACTGTCTAACTCTTGTTTATTAAACTTCTTTTGGCATTGAAGCTCTTTGGTCAAGTGGATGGGTTCATGGGTTCCTCTTGTGCTTCCACAGGAAATATCCCACTATAAAAAATATATTTTTATGGGATGAGGCAATGCTGGTATTTGTTTTGCATGCACACAGGCACAACAGTGGTTTGTGAGCCCAGGGAGAAGTTGTCTGATCCAATGCCTGTTGACCTTGTCTTGCCTGGTGTGCTTCTTGAGCACTGTAGAGTGCATGTATGCTGGTTTCAAGCTTCAAGGATATGCTCATAGTCTTCTACAGCTTTGCATGCATGAGCAAAGCCATGCACATATAATGGAATAGAAGAGGCAGTATTAAACTGCTTCCAAATCCATTTGCTTCTAAACTGAGGTTTGGAGAAAAGTCCATGCATTTTTCTAGAAGCATGTGGGATTTCATGTAGGTGAATCTGTTTTGCAATCTCCTCTAGCACTGTTCTGTGTTTATTCACTATTATGTAGGCCTAACATGTGTGCTGTTTAGAAGTCCAAAGAGGAAATGTGCCCACAGGAGAAATATAAGCTGATTATGGCTGATCCTTCTGATGAATAAGTAACTGGTGGGTGATAGAAGACTCTGCTGCCATGGTGGAGAGCAACCCACTGCTTTCACAGATCTCTGTTACAGAATGGCATGGCATATGGCCTCAGTGAAGACCAGCAGCTTAGCACAATTTACAAGCATATATATACACAATATACACAAATATATACAGTTATATACAAGTTTAAAGTAATACAGAAACACAAAATCCCTCCCAAAACCAATCAGATTGCCAGGATGCTCCCAACCCAAACCTTCTCTCCACTCCTTCCCTCCCTTTAGAAGTAACCAGATCAATCCCCATATTTCTCACATGATAAAATTGGAGAGATTTGAGGTGAGATGTCAAAAAGACAGGGGAGATAAAGGGGAAATAAAGGGTTAGGTCAGATTAGAGTTAAGGCAGATGCAACCACACAGACTGCCAGAGAGAAGAAGGAACAGGACAGAGAGCTGAGAAGTGTGTGAGAAATGAGTGTCTTATCTACATTTTGACTAGTTTTATTTCTCAGCAGAAGAATGAGTGACATACTGTTGTGAAGGAAGTTCTTCACAGACTGATTTGCCATTGGAATGGGCTGCCCAGGGAGGTGGTGGAGTCACTGTCCCCAGAGGTGTTCAGGAAAAGGCTGGATGAGGCACTTAGTGCTATGGTCTAGTTGACTGGATAGAGCTGGGTGCTAGGTTGGACTGGATGATCTTGGAGGTCTCTTACAACGTGGTCTATTCTATCCTATTTTTCTTCCTTCTCATAGCTAAGGATTTAATTTCTCTCAGTAAAATATTCCTGTTAGCCTCAAACCAGCACAACTTCTAATGGAAGATGAAGGTTGTTTAGCCTGGGGAAGAGGAGGTTCAGCAGGGACTTCATTGCTGTCTACAACTACCTGAAGGGAGGTTGTAGTCAGGTGGGGGTTGGTCTCTTCTCCCAGGCAACCAGCAACAGAACAAGGGGACACAGTCTCAAGTTGTGCCAGGAGAGGTATAGGCTGGATGTTAGGAGGAAGTTCTTGACAGAGAGAGTGATTTGTCATTGGAATGGGCTGCCCAGGGAGGTGGTGGAGTCACTGTCCCTAGAGGTGTTCAAAAAAAGCCTGGCTGAGGCACTTAGTGCATGGTCTAGTTGACTGGATAGAGCTGGGAGATAGGTTGGACTGGATGATCTTGATGGTCTCTTCCAACCTGGTTGATTCTGTGATTCTAAGATAGTTTATATTTGAGGACCAAATATCAACCCAGGATGAAAAGTGATTCTGTATCTAATTTTGAGAACCACTCTCTACTTTGTTTGCAAAGGGCTGAACTCCAGCTAAAGTATCTTCTGTCTCTAAAATGTTGTTTTAAATATTCTTCAGAATCTGACTACCAAAAAAGAAAATGATATTATTTTAATTACACCTGAGTCAGACAAGTAGATCAACTGAGTATTTTTTTTTAATTATGATTTTATATCTGAATTTCTGTCTGAATTGTATTTTTTGACTGAAAAATTCTCAGGTTAAACCAAAGGTAGGATTTGAAAATGTCTATGAATTCAGCTACCATCTGGTTTCAGAAAATTATCTGTTAATATGATGCTGATTCCAAAACTTGGTTTTAGACTGACAGGAAAAATAAAAATAATTTTGAAATATTAAGACAACTTTTCCTGCTTTAGTCTGTGATTTTGTTCAAGAGTTGAGATGTTTGAAGCAGCTTTCTTCTATTCATTTGGTTATCTCATGTCCAGTTCTCTAGTATTTATATCATGTCCATATAGAATCATAGAATGGTTTAGGTTGGAAGGGACCTCAAGGATCATCCAGCTCCAACCCTCCGCCATAGGCAGGGACACCTCCCACTAGATATATATAATTAAGGTACAGTTTGGCCATTTCAGAATTTTGTATTTTAAGCACTTGGATTTTGTTGACCAAACTCCAACAATGACCATTTTGTCTCATAGTTATACCTAATCATCTAGGTTAAGAATGAGTTGTGGCTAGGGTAGCAGGATTGCATCTTGCAAAGTATTTTGGATCAGTCATGTTTGAGAAAAGCCTTATTTTTTAGCATGGTCATTAGCCTCCAAAACAAACCTGAAAGCCTTTTTGGTCATCTCATTCTTCAAGTGTGTTGTACAGACTGCAAAATGGTGAATCTTGGATCAGCTAAAACCTCACTCCTGACATTGTCATTGCACCACATTTTCAAAAGCACCAACTTTGAGTTTGACTCAAAGAGGCGACTTCGATTGAATGTTTGACTGAGGCACAGAAGTCTCGGTCAGCCAAGCGAGGTGCTCAGCTGAGACCTGACTTGTCTGTTGGAACATGCTGTATTTAAATTTAAGGGTTTATTCTCAAAAAAAATCACTCTCCGTATTGCAGGAGTTCTCAATTCCTAGAAAATACCTCTCCTTCAATGCATTTGGTTTTCTTCTCAAATACACTACCATGTTTGACCTCTCTTTTTTATTCATCTTCTTCAAGTTGTTATGAAGTTCCTCTGGTTTAGAGCATCAGGGAGTGACAGGACTAGGGGGAGTGGAGCAAAGCGGGAGATAGGTAGGTTCAGACTGGACGTGAGGAGAAGGTTGTTTACCATGAGAGTGGTGAGAGCCTGGAATGGGTTGCCCAGGGAGGTGGTTGAGGCCCCGTCCCTGGAGGTGTTTAAGGCCAGGCTGGATGAGGCTCTGGCCAGCCTGATCTAGGGTAGGGTGTCTCTGCCCATAGCAGGGAGATTGGGACTTGATGATCCTTGTGGTCCCCTCCAACCCCTGACTGATTCTGATTCTATGTTTGATAAGCAAAGTGTGCTGGCAGAAATAATATCTCATTAGACAAACTTGCAGGCACTCAAACTCTTCTTCAGCTGTTCCCCAAAATTCATGCAGTGTTCCCAGCTCTGTCACTTGATGTAATAAAGGTATTGCTCTTCCTACTACATAATCTTTTGTCTGTACTTAGGTTGTCAAGGTCATATGGACATAATAAAACTCTTCTAGCATTTTGGTTATGTGCACTTTGTCAATTCTGTTGAGGCTTCAAGCAGGATGCACTCATCTCCTTTTGTCCAAACCAAGAGGGATAATCTCTCACTGCCATCCATACAGTCTCTTCCTTCCATGTCCATATGTGCGCACCCAGTCTGAGCATCACCCCTGTGGACAGTTGTATCTTATTCAGAAGATCCTGAGAAGGATCCTGGCTGGTTAAAGCAAACATCTAATATATCTGCATTTTGGTCTTTTACTGAAGCAATTTGCCTTAGAGTAAGTGCCTAAGTACTTTGTCTAGGTAGAAGATAAAAGATAGGTAGTTTTGAAGGCCTCTGGAGGGAAAGGCTCCTGTCCCTCTGATGTAACCCAAATAAACACCGTTTTCAGTTCCTTAATAATATTTTTTCTCATTTCACATTAATTGCTTGTCTTTTTTTTTTAATTGCTATCTAAAGTGAGGACTTTACTATTTAAATGCATCTATTTCTTAAAGGTCTTCATTGAAATGCAGGTGTATTTCTCTCACATGTTCTAAAGTAATGAAGTGATTCATGACTAAGTGACTTGGTATCACAGTCTAGAGCTTAAGGCCTAAAAGTCCCTACCTCAGTGATGACTCTGTTATTGGACTGATACAAACTGATGTTCTTCATGTACATGTGTTTTTAGAAATGAACTATCAAAAGGAAAACCTGCAGAATTATTGGCTACTGCAGAGTGTGGTCTTAGTAGATACAATCGTAGAAGACACAGAAAAGAACTTGCATTCGTCCCAATTATATGATGTGTTTTAAATGTTAGTTATCTTTACACTCAATTTTGTGTCAGGTAATAGTCTTGCACTTGGATTTAACACTGAGTTTAAATGATTTTTTTATTCTACACTTATAGAAGTGTCACAAAACAGGTTTGATTTTCCTGAACTATAGTCTGGTGTCTTTGTTGTGTTCTCTCACCTCCAAGACAGAGAGCTGAGAGATGCTCTTTGGGGATTGTAAGAGGTGGTTTCCAGAATATAGAATCACAGAAGGATTATCCAACCCTACTCTGCAAGGTTGACCCCTAAACTGTATCTCCAAGGACCACATCCAAACAACCTTTTAACACTCCAGGGTTGGTGACTCAACCACCTCCCTGGGCAGCCCATTCCAATGCCCGACCATGAAAATAATTTCTTAATGTCCAGTCTAAATCTACCCAGTTGCAGCTGGAGGCCATTCCTTCTTGTTCTATCACTAATTACCCATGAGAAGAGACCAACAGCAGCCTCTCCACAGCATTTTTTTCAGGTAGCTGTAGTCAGCGATGAGGCTTCTCCTCAGCCTGCTCTTTTTCAAGCTAAACAGCCCCAGCTCCTTCAGTCGCTCTTCATGAGATGTATTCCCTAGGCCATTCACCAGCTTTGTTGCCCTCCTCTACACTCTCTCCAGCACCTCGACATCTCTGTTGTACTGAGGTTCCCAACACTGAACACAATACTCAAGGTGTGGCCTCACCAGAGCCGACTCCAAGGGAACAATCAGTTCCCTCTTCCTGCTGGCCACAGCATTTCTAATCCAATACAGGTGTCTTGGGAGGAAATGTTACAAAAGTAATCTCTTGGCAAGGTGCATCTGATGCTGCATGTCCATTGAGAAGAACTTTTCAAAAGTCTCAGTACGTGTTTTAATGAACCCTGTTGCTTCTCCACGCAGGTATGAACGCTTTACAATTACAGAATTTGGCAACTTTAGCAGCCGCAGCAGCCGCCGCCCAAACCTCAGCTACCACCACCAATGCAAATCCTCTCTCCACAACAACTGGTGCTCTGGGAGCCCTCACAAGTCCCGGTAAGAGCAATGTTTGCTTTCAGGATGCAGACGTGAGATGAAACGGAAAGGCGATAACTGAAATAGCGATTTGTGTTCAAATTCTGTGCTCATAAATTCTGAAAAGCCCTTTTAATAGCTGGATACACTTTCTTCCCCTGTTCTTTTTTAAGCAGCTAACTGATTCTTCGAGTGGTCCAGTGGGAGCCTATGGTGTTCACCTATCTAGACTGATTTTAAGGGCATTAAAGCATAATAGACTCATTTTATGGCATTTTACATGAAAATTACAATTGCATGGGAACAATGGGAGGCTAAATTCAACTTTTCAGAAAGAATTAAGAACATAAGCAAATTATTCTCATGCTACAGAAAAATCAGTTGAGGTGGTTCATTTTCATCCCTGAGAGCCTGATCTTTGATTTCCACCACAACATGCACATATTGCCTTCAATCATCATGAACTTCTATAAAGTCCTGCTCTCTTTTTTACTTCTCTTTTTCTTACTGTAGCCTCAGTTGAGATTTCTTCTGGTCCTGAGAATACAGTTACAGAAGTTCATAGAATCATAGAATCAACCAGGTTGGAAGAGACCTCCAAGATCATCCAGTCCAACCTAGCACCCAGCCCTATCCAATCAACTAGACCATGGCACTAAGTGCCTCAGCCAGGCTTTTTTTGAACACCTCCAGGGATGGTGACTCCACCACCCCCTGGGCAGCCCATTCCAATGGCAAATCACTCTCTCTGTCAAGAACTTCCTCCTAACATCCAGCCTATACTTCCCCCAGCACAACTTAAGACTGTGTCCCCTTGTTCTGTTGCTGGTTGCCTGGGAGAAGAGATCAACCTCCACCTGGCTACAGGTGCACAAAGAATACACAGCCAGATTCTGACTTCATTACACAAAGCAGAAGTCAGATTTATGGGGGAATAACGGACAGGCTAAAAAAGTGATGGTGCTTCAATGACCACCACGTAGACTTTAAGCCATGAATGTCTGCAAACCATTAGAGAAAAATCAGGGTGAATCCACAGTTCACTTCAATATCTCCACTTCAATATCTCCAAAATCCACAAAGAGGGATGTTGATTCAGTGTAGTTACTCTGGATTTACAGTGATGTAGCTGAGTCAAGAATCTGGCCACTTATCTTTACATAAAGGCTGCAGGGTGTAATTATTTGCATCATGAAGTGTGCTTATTGCTGTTTGAAAAAAACATTCATATTATTTGAGACACCACTAAAGAACATTTGTGTTTAATCTTGTTTAAGTGTGTATTTATACCCCATGAAAAAGTAATTCATGGCAGACGGTTGGAGCTCATCAGTAAGGAAAACAGTCTTCACCGCACAATAGAACTGGGAGAGAGAGCGGTGCTGAGTGTTAAAGCTGGCCAGCACTTCCTCTTATATTACAGTTTTACTGTTTGTTTAGGGGAGAGGTTAAATGGAAGGCAGCTTGGCTAATACTCAGTTTGTGCAGAATTCTTCTTCTTCTGGTATGAGCCTCATGCCGACATAAAAGTAACATTCCCAACATCACTGAGAGGCAGGTGGGATGAAAATAATTTTGGTTTGCTGATATTTTATTTTGTTAAAATCTAAGCCATCTCTTCCCTCTATCCTTGAGCCTGGGGCTTAGAGCTTTGCAAAAGGCTAGTCTCACTGTCAGTGTTTATGTGGTACTTCTGTCTAAATGTCACCCATTTATAGCAGCAGAAATGTTGCATTTCATACATATTCTGTAATATCTCTGCAGGTTAGCTGTTAGATGTCTGAGTAGCCTGTCCTCCCAAAGCATGCTCAGCATTTCTTGAGCCGTACTGACTTCTCATGGCAACTCAGCTGCATAGGGGTTGGAAATCAACACAGGGTGTGCACAGGGGCAGGAAATAAACTTTCCTTATCATTGCTGCT
Source organism: Tricholaema leucomelas (assembly GCA_013400475.1). NCBI lineage: Eukaryota > Metazoa > Chordata > Aves > Piciformes > Lybiidae > Tricholaema lacrymosa > Tricholaema leucomelas. The sequence goes on from WAAF01018279.1 coordinate 329,798, forward strand.
CTGCAGCAAAGTGGCATCTGAACCTCAGGCAGCAGCATGTTTCCGTCGTGCTCTTTGTCTTGCCGTGTTAGCGTGGGAATCAGATTTATCCTTGAAGTTCACACTTTCCTTTCTCCCTCATCAACACATCTTCTTATCCATCCTTGCTGACTTACTGTTCTTTCTTTTGGGTCTTGAGGCTCCTTGAGTACCTGGAAGGTGATTTCATCTGATGTCCAACTCTACAAAGACAACATGGTTAGAAAAATGCTTCAGCTGGAGTTGGCAGATATTTCTTTGCAATAACTAGAGCTTTGTGTTGCTCAGGGTGGTATTGTAGAGCAGATGCTGAGGCTTTTACAAAGAGATTAAATGTGTCCTTTTAAAAAAATTCTGTGTGTTTAGCCTTTGAAATAATGTATCCAGAATCACAATTTCCTTAGAAAGTCTTACATGTGTACACACAAGTACAGGTATGCAGTAGTAGAGTATTAGCTCACTAATAGTAGTGTTTCTACTATTAGAGAGCTTGATGTGTCAGGGTCTGTATCTAATAGGTCCACTGACCTGTTTATGTTGTACAACCAACTTAAAATCAAGCTTTCTTAAAATGTCCTTCAGTTTAACCTTTCTTATCTGGTTACACATTCTCCACTCTATTAAATATTTTGTAAACCTGAATAATATCTTCAGTGATTCTTCCCTGCTGTATGCAAAATGAATTTAGTTTGATAAAGCTTTTCATAGTAGCTCAAAGTATTTCCATTAAAACTTGAAACATGTTGGCAGAAAACATGTAAATCTGCCTTTCTATGTGTGGATATTTGGAAGCCTTGAGGATATTTTTTTGGTCTAGTTTTCTTTTAATGGAACACTTCAGTTTGTTGTGTTTCATAAGTGTAAATTATTTTGTCTGATTTCAAAGCCTGCACTAAGCCCAGGAAGAAATGTTTGTGTCTTTCCAGATAATGCATTAAATTAATATTTCTCAGTTCAGAAAACTGCCCAAATTTAGGAGAGTGCAAAGGTACCTGCTTAAATTTAATCCTTTTCTTGATGTTGAAGCCAAAATGCTGCATGAAACAGAGATAGACATGAGCATGTACTTCTAATATGCCTTAAACCATGGCAGCCACATAAATAATATCCCTGTTTCTACCCATCCTTAACTATATCTCTCCTGAAGCTGTCTCCTGAATCAGTGTTTGACTAAAAGCTCTTGTTCTGTCCTTCGTCATAAAAGCCACGAAAGATGATTCCTTTGGTTAAAATTCATCTTGCAACTTAATTTTCATAGAATCATAGAATCAACCAGGTCGGAAGAGACCTCCAAGATCATCCAGTCCAACCTAGCACCCAGCCCTATCCAGTCAACTAGACCATAGAATCATAGAATCATAGAACTGTAGAATGGTTTAGGTTGGAAGGGACCTCAAGGATCATCCAGCTCCAACCCCCTGCCATAGGCAATAAGCACCTCATGGCACTAAGTGCCTCATCCAGTCTTTTCCTGAACACCTCCAGGGATGGTGACTCCACCACCTCCCTGGGCAGCCCATTCCAATGGCAAATCATTCACTCTGTGAAGAAATTCCTCCTAACATAGATAAGATTTAGCAACTTTTAGTGCATCAAACTGTTATGGAAGAGATAGTCACCAGGCCAACTTTGATTCATTCATAACACAGAAAAACAGGCCAGGAAGTAGTGAGGAACCAACAGGCCATCTGATGTTTGAGGCTGTCAAGATTTGTTGGTGGATTCTATTTACAGTACATTCAAAAAGCAGAGAAAAAATATTCAGCCTGTGATAGTGACTGTTCAGTCTCTACGAAACTCCTTCTTTAAGGTTCATACAATCACATCCTTCCAAGCAAACTCCAATTGGTCTTTTTCTTACCTCCTTACTAAAGAGCTTTGACCGCGTAAGTCTAAAGGGCACCAATTTGCCTCCGTGTGCTAAACGCTCTCTCTAAAGCTTGAAACAATACTCATTCAGAAAGAACAGAGACAATGCAATCCCCCAAACTATTAATTTTTTTATAATTGTAAATTTATAATTTCAATTTTTGCATGCCCATGGAAGTGTCTCCCTACAGCATTGTTAGAAATTATTTTTTAAAAGCCTTTGCTTTAAAAAAAAAAAAAACATGAAAGATTAAGCTTTCATTTCAGTAAAACTCCCCTCAGGCAATAAATAGGTTCTTTCGTCTCTTGGCCCTGGAAAAAAAAAAATTTTAAATGGTTTAAATTGCCCATGGTTAAAGTAACTGTTTCTTGCAATTATCAGATGGTACTGAATAAAAATGAAAATGAAATCATGAAAGAATAAAAGCCAGGTAAAGGCATATTACGCCTTTCATGAGTTTCTCATGGGTCTTTTGAAGACTCATTGAATCATCTTTCTTGTCTTTTATTTTGATATGATAATTGTTTCCTTTATTTACTTTAATCACTTCTATTTAGTTAATTAATTCTTCACTTTCTTTTCATTTTACTCACTTAGAATGTTTTCCTGTTTTAAAGGCCCATACATGTTGTGTTCCACAACATAAGGATTTGAGCCAGGATAGCTTTTACTTGATTCCAGGTTGTCTGAACCAGTTTGTCTCAACTCCCTTTTATTTAGGCCCTTGAAGTTTGCATTTCCCATTTACCGTGAAGGGACTTTGAGGGGACTGCCTGAGTTGGAGGCAAATATCTCAATTTAGGCAGAATGAGTCTCAGGTGGTTGTCAGGATACTGTCCTCACTTCCTTGAAAAGGCCCTGCAAATGGACTGACTAGCAAAGAGCTCACAGGGAGGCTACTATTCCGTAGCCTACAGAGATTTATGACTAATGCAGTGTGTGGTAGGAAGGCCTGGAGGTGGCTGTGAATGAGGGTACATACAAGCACGAGATCCGAGTATCTACCTCCAACACTGCCTGAAATTTAATTTGCCTCAGTTAACCCACTATCCTGGTTTTCCCAAGGATAATGATGTTTACTCTCACTGTCCTGGGCTCTGTAAAACATTTCCTGATATCAGAAACCGTGAAACTCTTGATATTGTTGCAACAGCAGAAAGATGTTTTCTACTCGTATGAAGAATATTGAAGCTGGGTCTCAAACGCCAATTTACTTTATCATGTCAGCTTTCTACATCACTGCACGTATTATCATTGTTTAATGCCATAACATTAAAGTCACAGAATCACATCAGTTGGTAGGCACTTTGCAAGGTCCCTACTCCAGGCTCCTGCTTGCAGCAGGACCGCTCAGAGCAGGTTGGTGAAAGCTGTGTCAAGTCAAAGTTTTGCGACTTCCAAGGACAGAAATTCCACAGCCTCTGTGAGCTCATTTCAATTTTGATTCTTAAAATTCATGCATAAATGTTTTTTTCAGTAGCCAGTGGGAAAGCCCTTCTATGTGCAAATGAAGAGACAAAACATCTAATTATACACCCAAATTTATCTTCATAAACATAGACAATGTAACTTCTAAGCTGCAAGGGGATAGAATTGCTAAACCTGAAGCTAATTCAGTTTCAGATTTAGGAGCCTTGATTTTCCATGACATTTTCATGATTATTTGATTCTCTATTATTTATTCACACAGCTGAAGAAGCTATTCATGCTTCAATAAAAAAGCTCTTCAGGTTTATCTGCTGTGTAAACCTAAGAGGAAATCCTTCTGCAAAAAAATACTGCCAGTGTAGACAGTAAGACTTTTTTCTTTAAGGACCTCTAAAATCCAGACCAGCTTTTTCCACATTATATCAGAATTCATCCATTAACTCTTATGTTGAAAAAAAAAAGCTTCCCTAAGCACAAAAGTCTAAAAATACTCATTTTCAGACAGATGCTGACATTGAAGAATAACAGCCCCAAATAAAGTCTGTGCAGTATAGAATAAACTGGAAAAGAGAAGGAAAAAAATATTACTGTGCTTGTCCTGTGAGTATTAGTTCATCCTCTCTCTCTGCTAAAAGCAGAGAATGATGACTTCTAGTTAACATCCATGATTCATTATTTTCTCTACTCCCTAATACAGTAAGAGGATTGTCTTGGCTAGTTGAAGATACTCATGTTGCCACCACACCTGTTGAAACGATAGAGGCTTTGTAAAATATACAAGATGCTGCAGCTGAGAGGCAGTGAAGAATGTTCAAATAATCATTCTTAGAAGATTCTCTTTTTGTTCACTTCAGTACAATACATTTTTCTCCAATCAGTGGTGCAAGTCTGCCACCGTGACATTTTGTTAGAGGCCAGTACACCCACTGAGATAGCTGTGATTTGTTTCCAGGATGATCCAAAAATAACCTTACCAGTGGGTGAGGAGGAAGGTCTGACAGTTTGCTAGAGAATGAAGTAGAGGTTTCACATTGGAAAAGATCAGTTTAAAATGCAGAAAGGCACTCTTCATACTTGTGATGGTTTGGGTGTCCCCCGCNGATGGAGTTCAGCCAGCAGCCTCAGCTCCCCCCAGCAGGCAAAGCAGAAGTGAACAGCCCAGCACGAAGTGCCCAAGCAAAGTGCAGAGCAAAAGTGACTTTTTCGTTTTGCTTTTCTTCTTTACACATCTCAGCAAGACTGTGAGCGAAGTAGACCTCACCATTGTTTTCATTTCCCAGGCTATGATCTAGTTCTTCTCACCAAAACATCCCAGCTAGGCTCAAACTAGCATAATACTGTAGTACAAAATGATTATTTTTGTACCGTTTTCATCTGGAATGAATGCAGGTTGCATTATTATCCAATCATTTAAAGTAAGGTGCCATCATTATTAAATAATTTAAAATAAGCTCTAGTAGTTTTGCAGCACAGAGAAAACTTTCCCCATACAATGTTTATTATTTTTAGGGTAAAGTCACAGTGGATAAATATAACACCTAGCTTAAAGGTTTATAAATATATGGTACACATGCCCTGGATGCTCAAACAACCTGAGTACATTGTTTTCCATTATGTATTTCAGTTACTTATATTATCAACACCATTATCTTGGTGCTTGGAACACAGAGCAACACCTTAACTCTGATCTCAGCACTGACTTTTTACAAGTATGGGTTTGCAGGGAAACAAATCTTACCTTGACATGCCCACCACCCAGTTCCTGTCACTTGACTGCATAGTTCACATGAGAAAAGTCTATTCCTAAAATCTTGTGTGTCAACTGGGCTCTTAAATAAATTAATTGATTTTGACTACAGTTAGTGCCCAGAGATTCTTGGAGAGATATATTGGTAGTAAGCTCATCTAATAATTAGGTTATCCTTAAGCAGGCATCTAAATGCAAGTTGGAGCCAAAAAATAGGAAACTGGGCATGCTTTTTTTAACCTACATTTGTATTTTTAATAATGTTTCAAAATGTCTTAAATGACTAAAGAAAGAAAGAGTAGGAATTGTGGCTGAAAATCTCCCAGACTCCCAGTGCAGTGAAAGGAGAGCTGAAGGGTGATGAATCCCCACAGAGCCTCCCTGGAACAGAGCTGTCTCTCCTTGCTCTCCTCATTTGGAAAAACAAGCCAGGGGTGTGATGAAGGATGACAATGACAGCAGACAGGCTATCAATTAACAGCAATGACCTTTTGCATATCTGTCTCCTAAAATCTAAAAGGTCTTTGTATGTTCTCACAGCAAATTGATTTCCTAACAGGTGTATCAGTTCAGCCTAAAGGGTCTTTGGGAAGTTCTGTGGCTTAATGGTTAAGCTTAGGGTGGGCGGAATCTGCCAGTAAAGAAGTGTGAGACTGCTCCACAACTGCAAAAATAGACATTTTGCATCTTTTTTAGAATCAACATTATTAATTGATGAATTTTTAGCATGGAAATTTCTGTTTTTTCAGAACTGCATAAATAGCAAAGTTGTAGGCTGAAGGCCAGAAACAAGTGTATATTTTTCTGTGAAGCATTGTGTTAGTTAATCTTTTGGGTTTTTTAGGCAACAGTGCACAGTACTAAACCATGGATTAGTAGGATCTAATTCAACATTAGTACATTATCATCTTCCTAAATTATTAAATCCATTTCCTCAGCACATTGGAATGGGCTGCCCAGGGAGGTGGTGGAGTCACCATCCCTGGAGGTGTTCAAGAAAAGACTGGATGGGGCACTTAGTGCCATGGTCTAGTTGATTGGATAGGGCTGGGTGAAAGGTTAGACTTGGAGGTCTCTTCCAACCTGGTTGATTCTATGATTTCAGGATTTACTTTTCATGCAAAGTACAAATAACACTTTACGATGCATTACATTTTGTCTCTCTACCCTGCTCTTAATATCTATTTCAAGGCACAAGAGTTCCAGTTGGTTAAAAAAGGCTATTTTTCTTCCTGTTGGAAGCACTATTTCCAGTTCATTCGGGGATGTTTTCTACAAAAAACATACTATGAGCTGAACTACACAGGTAGATAAGATGTATGCCTTACAAGGAGTTTCAAGCCCACAAAATACTGGAGTTCACAGCATTCAGGAAATAATGTAAATCTTAGGAAAACTTATGCACTTGAAGGAGCTTTTAAATGCTTAAGGTTCCCTACTGTCAGTGCTGCTTCTTCAGCCTGACTGAGTTATGCACGTGTCCATGGATACTCATGTTTTGTTTTCCTAAGGCAGGATGAATTGTGGAGCATAATGTGAATTAAGAGTTTATGAAGGTTTTCAACCTAATTGTTGCAGTATTCCCTGTAAAGAGGTAGTTGTTTGAATATGAAGCTGCTGATTAATTTTATGCATTGGCCAAACAAAAGTATCTTCAACAACTTGCGCGTGTTTAAAGCCAAATGAAGAAACAGTATCACACAGTCTCACAGTATCACCAAGGTTGGAAGAGACCTCACTGATCATCAAGTCCAACCCTTTACCACAGAGCTCAAGGCTAGACCATGGCACCAAGTGCCACGTCCAACCTTGTCTTGAACAGCTCCAGGGACGGCGACTCCACCACCTCCCTGGGCAGCCCATTCCAGTGTCCAATGACTCTCTCAGTGAAGAATTTTCTCCTCACCTCGAGCCTAAACTTCCCCTGGCGCAGCCTGAGGCTGTGCCCTCTCGTTCTGGTGCTGGCCACCTGAGAGAAGAGAGCAACCTCCTCCTGGCTACAACCACCCCTCAGGTAGTTGTAGACAGCAATAAGGTCTCCCCTGAGCCTCCTCTTCTCCAGGCTAAACAATCCCAGCTCCCTCAGCCTCTCCTCGTAGGGCTTGTGCTCGAGGCCTCTCACCAGCCTCGTCGCCCTTCTCTGGATACACTCAAACATCTCGATGTCCCTTCTAAACCCTTTGACTGATTACAGGATTGCAGGGAAAAATGTGCAACATAAGTGAAAAGTATCTGTGCCACATTGAACTACATGTGACTGAAACCCTTTGACTACCTTTACCGATTGCAGGACAAAAATGTGCAACATAAGTGAAAAGTATCTGTGCCACACTGAACTACATATGACTTTACAAATGGTCTGCGAAAGATCTGGCTGAGTAATTTTCCCTGAGACATGGTAACCCTCCAGTTCCACAGCTGGCAGAGGTGAATGACTCTACCTTGCAGTGTGCTATTACAATGACATTGTGCTTGCACATCCCACTTAAAATCCCTTCTTCCAAGGAAATTGTTATTCATGCTCTCTCTCGACTCCTAACTCCTTTATCTGCAGACTCAGTATATAGGTGATGGCATTTATGTTTTAAAATATCATGGATCAGACTGCAAAGTGTCTGAAGTAAACAAGTCTTTTAGGGATATCTTGCTGCAAACAAAAGACAAACACCTTAGAAAGACCATTTAAGTAGCACAGCCCTGTGAGGAGAGGCTGAGGGAGCTGGGGGTGTGCAGCCTGGAGAAGAGGAGGCTCAGGGCAGACCTCATTGCTGTCTACAACTACCTGAAGGGAGGTTGTAGCCAGGTGGAGTTGCTCTCTTCTGCCAGGCAACCAGCAATAGAACAAATTGCCAGGGGAGGTCTAGGCTGGATGTTAGAAGGAAGTTGTTGCCAGAGAGAGTGATTTGCCATTGAAATGGGCTGCCCAGGGAGGTGGTGGAGTCACACCCCTGGAGGTGTTCAAGAAAAGCCTGGATGAGGCACTTAGCTGGGAAAAATCTGCTTCCTATGATTCTATTTACCTGATGCTAAGACAAATGTATCAGAGAGGTAAAAATAAAAATTAATCAGGCCATTCTCTGCCAAGTACTAGAATTTGAATTGCTATGTATGCATGTGATCAGCACTCTTGGAACAAAAACATCCCTCAGTCATTTTAGGATCACCTGTCTTGACTAGTCCTCCTCATGGGTGCAACCTCTTATTTACTGCACCTGTTAACTTCAGAAAGTGTGGTTACTCAGAAGAGACTTAGCTGAAGAGTATTAGTTCTGATTCTGTTCAGAACAGGATAACATTGTTTAACTTGAGCTATACACTTGGACTCTACTAGTAGACACTCCAGTTATGGAGAGATGCTACTGCCTATTGTTTGTTACTGCAAAGTGGTTAAAATATGTCAAAGATGTTGTAGCCCCACAGGTCATGGTGTGAAGGAATTTGTACTCCAAGGAGGAGATGCTGGCCTCAAGCAGAGCCTTATTGATTCTAGATCAGAAACTCTTTGGAAAGTGATTTAGAAGTGATTGTGTGGTGAAGTGGCCCCACGTGGAGGTCATTTCAGCATCAGGACGTGAGTCTCTGAACAATAAGTCACTCTAAATTGTGTGAGATAGCAGTAATAAACATGAGAGCACAGCTGGAGGTTCTCTGTAGAAGTGCTAATACTCTGGTTTTGATGTGAATTCAGTCATGCTTTGATGAACACAGACCGCAGCCCTTGGCCCCATTGAGTAAAACAGTCATAAATGCTCAGTAATAATTCCTTGTTTTCTTCATATAGTGGCCTTTCAATTTGGCTTGAATTCAGCTTGAGTTACAGTTGGAATTGCCTAATGGTCACTATGAAGTTTATCCAAGCCAATCAACCGTGCCTGATGTTTCTTTTCCCCGGCTTCTCTTTAAATTTCTCCCCACCCAAAACAAAACACCAAAACTATTTCTCATTCTGGTCTGCTGGGAGGGTGTACAATGTGTTATGGGCACAGTGCTGAAGTAGGGGACTTGCAGTTTACACTAGAGGTGGATGGTCTTCCCCAAGCAATGCATTTCAACAAAACAGAAGCACCGGTGTGGAATTGCCCTAAGCATTAACTTGGTTCTTACCTCTTTCTCCATCTTGATAATCTCACAGGAAAATGTACCTTTAAACACAATAGCCTCGATTCACAGAGAAAAGCCCAATCAATAAACTCTTGTTTCCTAAAATACCTTCTGTTAGATAGGTTTGGAGCAAACTTACAGAACAGAAGACTAGAAAATTACAAAAATAGCCAGCTGCTAGCTTAGTCTGCCACATCTGTAGTGCCTTTGTAGGCTCTCTTTCTTTCTCCTTCTTTACACTTCTGTAGGAGCTGTAATTTCAGGGCAATCAGAAATTTCAAGTTAGGCATTAATGTAAATTACATAAGTGATTAGAATAAGTGACCCTGATTTTCACTTGTCCCAAACTCACAGAGCTTCCTTGGCCCTCAAAGACCTACGTACTACTGAAGAGTGTGTATTTGTGAGTCTAGAGTTAGTCTCAAGTTTACTGAGACTTAGGCCTCTTCTGAATTTGCATCAAGTCTGAATGAATTGTTCCACTTCTCTATATTTTCCTTGTTTCCTTGCATAAGCACATGTACTCAAAGGATTTTATGAAATACAAAGCTGTTCGCAGACAGCCAGCCTCAGCCAGGATCACCACTGGGAAATATTCCTCTCCTCTTCCTCTGCCTCTGTCTTTCTTAGTCTCATTTGCACATGCATGCAGACAGAAGCAGCCAAATGTTGAGTGGGTACTGCCCTCTCTTCCTCTTTTCTTCACTGGTGCTTCTCTTTTACTGTACTTTGAGAAGATACGGACGATCTTTTACAGGAATTATTCACCTGGAGTAATGAAGTAGAGAGACACTGACTTACTTGAGAGGCTGTGATAATAGTATGTGTCTTTCTATATTGTCACTCTTGTGTCCCCCTAACTCTTTCTTTCTTTTTTGCTTTTCTGGTGCTCTTTCCCTTGAGTGTGTGTCTGTCACTTTTATCTTATTCTATCCAAGCACAAGCAGAGCACTTAAGCTTACTAGAATCTTCCTTTTTGACTTGTCAGGAAGCACTTGTAACATATCGGAGAACGAACAAGTTTTTACTTCTCTCTTGACAACAATGGAAATGTTGTTTGTCAGAGGACCTCGCAGAGGATTAACCACCCCACACCAGGACTAGCCACCTCTCCTTCATCAAAAATTGCCCCAAGAAACAGAACCAATGCATGCTGGCTCTGTGTTAGAGACTGAGAGACCAAGAGTTTGTACAAGGGTGAATACTCAGATTGGCTGGAGATCACTGTAAAGGGCAGACAATTTAATGCCAATCACACATGCTAGTTAGATTAGAATACTGATGAGCCCTTTTGAAAGGCCAACTGCATCTTCTTTCAGCAAAAATATTAAAATACCCCTTTTCCCCTACCTCCCCTCTCCTTCCCCCCCAGATTCTCCACAAGAATAAATTAAAACTTGGAGGTGTGGTTATTATCACAGAATAATTAGACCCCATGGGATTAGAGACACTCAACGTTTGTTAATGCCCCTGGGTTGTGATTATCTAATAATGATGATGCCTCTGTCATCGCTTAATTATTTTTCCCCTTTAAAATGTTCCTTATGCAGTCAGAGCCCGTAGATTGTGCTCATTTCAGACAGAAACACAACTGCAGATTCCTGAGAGCAATGTCACATGGGTGGTGTGATTGACTTACCCACTTCTCCCCCACAGCCGTGTTTATAATCCTCACTTCATAAACTCCATCACTGCTGTACTTGAAGCACTTCTCTTTTCCAGAAGAAACAACCATTTGTTCTTAGTGCAACATAAAGAGAATATACCTTAATAAACTGACTTTAGCTGTGTAAGATCAGATCTGGCCAGTATCCTGCATAAATCAGATCAACGGTCCAGATTTCCTGCGACATAGAACCTCCTACATTTGGGTACCACTATTCTGCCTAAGAGAATACAACTGAAACAAGATCATATAAAACAGATTGAAGTTGCAAGTTTTGCGTAGACTTGGTCCAGCAGAACCAAACTTTGTCTAGTATCTAACCTGACTCTTTCAGTCAGACCAGCAGGTGTTCATTTTGTTTAGATGCAGTTTGCAAGACGTCGTTCAAAACATCATTGGGTTTTGCAGCTAAAGATTATAAAGAAAAGTGAGAGTGCAACCTTAATTGGATTGCCTTTAAATTCAGTGTTGTCTCTTAGCTTTATTATCCTTCTTGTACTAACAGAAGGACAAAGGAATATCCTCTTTACCCCAGAGATTTTGAGTAGTAAGCAAAAATGTTTAAATCAGCCTGCTAAAATTAGAGTTTTCTATTTTGGGTTTTATATTTCTTTTTCTTCTGTACCTAACTCTTGTAATTTTTCCATGTCACTGACTGGGGAGACGTTAGAAGTATTAAAATCATGATTAATTTCTTTTCTTACTGCATTCTCTTTGGAAAAAAAGTCTTTTATCCTTTCTTCTACTATGATTTTATTCTCTGGTGCACATTACTAAATGTAATGAAACTAAGAAGAATCTAAAATCTCAGGGAAATGTAGCCCACACAAAGTATTTGTGACAGCCAGGAATCTGAAGCACAGCCAAGAGTTAAGTGGCATATTTGGTGTCAGACTCTATTCCTGTAAACAGACCCAAGAAGAGGAACCAGATCTCCTCTTCGGTCTTCTCCCAACACATCTTCATTCTTCAGCTTTCTTTCATTCTGTTTGTGTGCTATGTGAGTTTTTCTACTTTTCTACTACAGTGTTTACTATTCATAGGTTCATAGAATAGTTGAGGTTGGAAAGCCCTTCAGAAGGTCTATAGCACAACCCCTTGCTCAAAACAGCGTCAGGTGTGAGGTGGGATTAAGTTGCTAAGGGCTAGAGCCAGTCCAGCCTTGGAAACCTCCAAAGACACAGATCTTGTTTCAATTTACCTCTCATCCTCTCATCATGTACTACTGCTCTATCTAGCTGATGACCTCCTCATACATATTAGGAGGCTGCTTTAGGTTGACTTGAAGCTCTAAACAAGTCAGGCTTGTTACAGGACAAACGATCAAACTCGTGACCAACTTACTGGCCTTAAACTAAACTCATTCCAGCTGATTGATGTTTTCCTTGTGATGAGGAGCTCAAATTTGAATGTATCATTTAGATGTAATTTAACAGTGAATAAAGAGGAAACGTCACCTGATCTCCTAGCTCTTCTCCTGTTCCAACAGCCCAGAATGCCAGGGCATTCTGCTGATTCATGGTCACTTCCCACCAACATGCTCCCATGTCCTATTTAGCAGAACCTCTTTCCAACCCACCATCCCCACCCTGTGTTACCAAAAGGGATCATTCTTTCCCAGATGCAAAGTTTTACATCTGTCCTTGTTAGATTGCTGATCTGCATCCCTCTAAATGGCAGCAATTTAGTCAGATCAATTTTATCAGTGAGTCAGGAAGGCAGCAGAAAATCAGAAATACATCCAAATTCGGTAAAAGAAGGAGGATTCTGGACCGAGACCACTGCCAATACAGTTCTGACAGGAGTCTCTCCCAAAAGAAAATGTGTTTTCTCTGCAACTTCTCATGCTTAAAGTCACAGAGATACTGAATGTTAAATTTGTTGGCAATATTGGTTCCTGGTGCACTATTTTCTCTTAAACGGAGCAAAATAAGTACTTTGAACACTGAGTTTAAATAGCTCTCCATTAAGTTAAACAAGAACAAAGTTGTGGTTCACAGCCAAGCAATGATAAGCAGGTAGCTGGTATCAAAGTAAATGTTGAGTTCCCTGTTGTGTCATGCATTAGGTAGTGACAGGCAATTGTGGAGTGCAACCGAGAGCTGCCTAAAGGAAAGCTGTCAGCACAGCTGACACAGTTAATGTTGTGAATCTCTATGTGGAAAGCCCCAGCATAGTTAGGCTAGTGTTTGAGTTGCCCTGAAGCCCTGCAACACTAGAAAACCAGTTGTGCTCCAGAAACATCATCTGCTTTTCACATGGATGAAGTGGGTGAAGGCCGGCATCAACCCCTCTATGCAAGTAAGGTGCTGAAGTTGGCCTTACTTTTCTTTGCCCGTTCTCTCCTTCCAGTCCTTCCATAAAACCACCATAATGTTTCCAAAAAGAAATTTAACCTGAATTCTTTGAAATGCCTCTTTCACATTCACTTAGCTTAGTCCCAGGCCTGTGGATCCTTTTCAAACTGTATAGCAATTCTGTAAGATGAGGAAGAGAACAGGGCAAGGCAAAGAAGAGTGGAGGGAGTGCACAACCCTTCTACATATCACCACCGATAAAACAGTGCCAAGTTAGCATATATAAGGTGAAGCTTACCTTTTTTTCTGTAGTGTATGATTTTGCTGAGAAGTCCTTGGAGTTCTTACATATTTGCCAAGTAATGAAAGAGCAGGATCAACAACACACTGCAAAGCATCTGTCTGGTAAGGCATAGCACTGCATGTATAAATTGGTCCTTTTCATCAGAGCAACAACAAGAGCAAGTGTTTATCTAGTACTTTGTTTCATCACCGAGTGCTCAAGCAGCCTCCCTGGATCCTCCAATTGACCTCCCTGGTTGGAGGAGTGACTTCATTTTATGAACTGGCCCTGAGACATGAAAGGGGTAGTTTGCCCACAGCTGTGCTACAGACAAACACAGGTATGTGATTTTCTTACTTCAGTATACCTGGAAGGCCTATCAAGGACACTCCTTGGTCTTAGGAAGTAAATGGGCTGTTCCTCCAAGATACAGCTTTCTAATAGACAACCCAGTAACTGAGGAGAAGCAGAATGAGCCCTGTCTTGCCACTAAAAAAAACAAACCCACACCATAGCAGGTGTTTTGTCCAGGACAGCACAAGTTTGAGTCAGAGCTGGGAAAGGCATCAGTAGCACATGGCAGTTTTTCTCAGCCTGCATGCTTTGCGCAAGGCCATCCTTCATTGTCTGACCTACACTGTAACACTGTGTGAGTCTTTGCTGTCTAGGTCCTCTCTCTGATGGGCTGTGCTTTGCCGAATAGTGCACATCCTCTGCAGATTAGCTCAAACTTGCCCAGCATCAATTGCCCCACCTGAGCCCAAGACATGGTTGAAGTAATTACATTTGAATGCCTGAGTTTGCATGGGTTGGCTTCAGTTCTGCGTGCAGGATAAAACCAGATCGCTCGATTTCAGATCACCAGCTGGTTAACACCTGTGACCGACAGGAAGGGAGTTAACAGGGCTAGCTTAAACTAACAATGATGCTGTCAAAGATGGGGAAATAAATCCCATCCACAGCGTTCACAGCAAAGCCAAAGAAACACTGTTTCTCTTCCTGGATGCTGCTATCCTGAATCTAGTTTTCCAGTTGCAGTAAATCCAGGTGAAATAAATCATCAATGACTTTCAGCCAAAAAACCGACCAGTGGCTTCCATGCTAATACCACTTGTTTTTGAGGAGTTTGGAATTGTGTTGAAATGTTATTTAAATTAAAAGACAAATTACTTTTTGACAGTTTATATTTCTGTTTAAAAAGGTGCTATAACTTTTTATAGGTAGCAATAAATATAAGGGGAATAGTTGAAAATGTCAGCTCCTTCCAGACTTAAAAATCTTTATGAATGCAACATTATTAGCTAAATACAGATACTTACACTGTGTAGAGCAGTAACTCCAACTGAAAATCATAGAATCAGTCAGAGTTGGAAGGGACCACAACGATCATCTTGTTCCAACCCCCCTGCCATGCCCAGATCAGGCTGGCCACAGCCTCATCCAGCCTGGCATTAAACACCTCCAGGGATAGGACCTCAACCACTTCCCTGGGCAACCCAGTCCAGGGCTGTCACCACTCTCATGCTGAACAACTTCCTCCTCACGTCCAGTCTGAATCTCCCCACCTCCAGCTTTGCTCCATTCCCCTTAGTCCTGTCACTACCTGATAGCCTAAAAAGTCCCTCCCCAGCTTTATTGTAGGCCCCCTTCAGGTTCTGGAAGGCCACAATAAGGTCACCTGGGAGCCTCCTCTTCTCCAGACTGAACAGCCCCAATTCTTTCAGTCTGTCCTCATAGGAGAGCTGCTTCAGCCCTCTGATGATCCTCGTGGCCCTTCTCTGGACACGCTCCAGCATGTCCACATCCCTCTTGTAATAGGGCCTCCAGAATTGGATGCACTACTCCAGGTGGGGTCTCACCAGAGCACAGTAGAGGGGCAGAATCACCTCCCTCGACCTGCTGGCCACACTGTGTCCTGTGTATCGAAGAGAGCTCTGTTAAAGAATATATTGACCAAAGGCCATCACTTTATTTATAATGAAGCTAATAGTAAAAATGTTATCAATTAAATGTAGGAAATATAGTAAGATCAAATGGCCGGGGTTGGGAATGATTTGAGAAGATGTTGGGGAATGACTTTCTGCCATTTTGCAGCTTGATGATAGTATTATTTTTGGTTTTGGGATGGTTATTAACACTAAATTGAGTTTGGAAGAAAGAGGAAGAAAGTTGTGAGACTGGCAGAGATAAGTGGGATTAGAAGGATAAATGAAGAAGAAACAGTAAAGTCTCCAATAGTAAAATAAAGGTGGGGTTTTTTTTACATTCTCACCTTTTGTGGCTGGAGATGGTAGACTGTTCTGTAAAGTCTCTCTATGTGGCCTGGATGGAGAAACAAGAAGTGACCATGTTGGCTTGTACCTGCATGAAAGAGAGTAGATTTTTCTACAGGTTCCTGGAAACCTCTTCCAAGTCTAGACTGACTTCTTTATCCAGGACTGTGATAGTGTTTTCTTATGTAAGTACATCATTAAGGTCAGTGGGGAATATGATGAATGTCTTGTATGAACTCTTGCAACAACAGCCAGGGTTGTACACTTCAGCCACAATAACCATGTGCAGTGCTACAGACTGGGGGATGAGTGGCTGGAGAGCAGCCTGGCAGAGAGGGATCTGGGAGTGGTGGCTGACAACCATCTGAATATGAGCCAGCAGTGTGCCCAGCTAGCGCAGAAGGCCAGTTGCATCTTGGCTAGTATCAAGAATAATGTGGCCAGCAGGACTAGAGATGTAATTCTGCCACTGTATTTGGCACTGGTGAGGCTTCACCTCAAGGACTGTGTGCCCCTCTGGGCACCTCACTGCAAGAAAGATATTGCGATGCTGGAGTGGGTCCAGAGGAGAGCAACAAGACTGGTGAGGGGGCTGAAGGGAAAGTCTTATGAGGAGAGGCTGAGGGAGCTGGAGTTGGTCTGCCTGGAGAAGAGGAGACTCAGGGGGGACCTTATCACATTCTACAACTACCTGAAGGGGAGTTGTAGTAAGGTGGGGGTCAGGTTCTTCTCCCAGGCAACTTGTCACAAGAGAGGGCATGGCCTGAAGCTGCGCCAGGGGAGGCTTAGGTTGGATGTAAGGAAGCACTTCCTCACGGAAAGGGTAATTAGACACTGGAATGGATTGGCCAGGGAGGTGGTGGAGTCCCCACTTACTGACATGGTCTAGTCAATGTGATGGTGTTAGGTCTTAGGTCATAGGCTGGACTGATGATCTTAGAGGTCTATTCCAGCCTCAATAATTCTGCGATTCTGTGCGGAGATTCAACCCTGTAGTTCCTGCCAGTAGTCTATGATTGAGCAACACCCTCTTTGAGAAAGTTGTCAGCTTATTCCAATGACTGATGTTAGAGAAGAAAAAGTTCCTTTGAGTAGACAAAATCTTATCTGTTATGTTCTGATGTTTATCCAGGGCTTAACATTGTGAGGGAGTGACTGGTGCAGCTGGTAAAAAGCATCTGTGTTCTTCACTGGCTATTGTATATTCAGCCAGCATTAATCAGGCTGGAGCTCCAGTCTGTTGAATCTCTTCCCTGCCTTCAGGATTAACTAACTCACTTAATACTGCTCCAGAAACATACCAAGTCCCTGATATACAGAGGTTTTAAGAAGGAAAAGATAAAATTCCCAGTATAAAGAGACAAATAATGCACCGAATGTTGTGGAGGCAGGGTGTGCCATACAGAGGGATCCCAGCAACCCAAGGCATTTGTGCGTTTTTGTATGCTTTGATTTTCCTCACTGTTGCACAAGTGCTGGTGCACTTGCAGCACAAAGAGGGCAATTCCTAGTTGGCACTACAGTTCTGTACATCGAGCTAAGTACCTGGAGACAGATGCCTACTGGTTGTTAAACAGCACTGCAAAGCAGTTTGATTCAGAGCAGCAATGTTCTGATGTGGAGGATGAAGGGAGTTGCAAAATGTTTTCTTTTAATTTATGTGATGGCAAGGGAACCTGGTGAAAACCAATATATGAATTCTGTAGGTATCTGATCTATTTTTGTCATCTGGACAACTAAAAGCCATAAATATAGAATAACACTATTCCAACAGTGAATTATACTTCCTTTGCCATTAGTCTGAGCAGCCGGGGAGCCAAAGGACCAACAGTTGTACAGGTGCCCCCCAAAGTAGTGCAGTCATCTACTGTTACCACAAGGCAAGTGATTTTTCTTCTTTCCCTTTGCTTCAATACGTGTTACATTTTTTTCCTTGAAAGAGGCAAAGGACAGGCAAAGGATAGTCTTTGCCTTTGGATAGATTTTGTGTATTCTGGAAGCATAAGAGGTACAAACTTTGAGCTGGCCTAAACCTCCATGCATGTCTTCTAGGACCTTGTAGCTTTTGTTTCATCTCCCTTTAAGTTTTCTGGGAGACAAGGAACACCATTCCTTCAGCTGTTGGTTTCTTGCCAGTATTTTGTGAGAAATTTTCACCTCTCAAAATCTTGCACTACTTATGGCCCCGTGTTTTAGCTCATCACTGTCTTTATAGCAGTGTCTTTCAGACATGCAGGTCTCAGTCAAAGGGAATGATAACTAATGTGGAGTCTCTCAGGAAACCTCACACAGCAAGGTGCTGGATCTGTCCTTCACAAGTGCCCTAACAAAGGGAGCTCTCTTCATTTCTGCTCACCCTATGTTCAATAAAATAATGGAAACCACACAATTTGTTCAGTTTCTTTCTCCTGAAAGAAATAATAAGCCAAAGAGAAAAAATCATTGTCCCAGTGGATCTGTG
Organism: Tricholaema leucomelas; assembly: GCA_013400475.1. Lineage (NCBI taxonomy): Eukaryota > Metazoa > Chordata > Aves > Piciformes > Lybiidae > Tricholaema lacrymosa > Tricholaema leucomelas. Next base: position 347,942 of record WAAF01018279.1, read on the forward strand.
AGACAGATTACTGCTAAGCAGAAGAAATAGCTGCAACAACAAAAGGCTGATTTCTGAGGTGCTTCAATGTTCCAACTAGTATTTTACATTGATTATATGCCAAGTCATTATTTAGGCAAACTAGATAATCTGCATTGAACTTCAAATGGGAGAACCACTGAGGCACCTGCTCTATGTTTGCCTGATGAAACAGAAACTTGATCTGAATAAAAGAAGGAAAGAGATGTTGGCCCCAGATGCTGCCCATCCCTGCAGCATGTATTTGAGCACTGAGACTGTAAGAGCCACCACAACATACTCTGTGGGCTGTGCAAGAGAGAAGGATTTAATCAGGTTTTTCTGCCTTCTCCAACAAATGTGTTGACAGTCTGTAAGCATACAACTCTCAGTCACAGAAGTTATCTGCCCCCAAGAGCTTTAATGTAATATTCAGGCAGTTTCCTAGCCCCCATTTCACTCATTTCTTAAATATATGTGTTTCCTCGAGAGAAAATGGTAATAATCCTCTGAAACAGAAATTGATGGAATTCAGCCCAGTCAAAACCAATCAGATCCTTCAGATCCAAGGTTTACATACTTTATTTAAATGATCTAGTAATGAACATCAGCAGAAACACCAAGAAGTGTTGGTCACAGGGAATTCACTGACACTCATTCACTTTGATTTTTATTTCTCCTTCTCTGTTGGTGCTCACATTATCTGACAAAAGTGTTTTTTTTTCACTTGGGTTTTTTTCATTACCTTTTTTTTCAGTCAAAGACATTATTGGCTTTTTATTGCATTGTGGAGAGAGATTGAATACTCAAAAGCTGCTTCTATCTGCAACACATAAAATTATTCAAGTTAACATTGCAGATGCTAGGAAAGTGTAGACAAGGAATGCTTCATGGAATCTGGAAATCTCTCCTTAGCTACACTGTGAGAGTCTTTTGTACTTTAAGGATTCATGAGTTTGAAGGCTTGCCTTTGGTGGATCTTGAGTTTGTAAAGGTGGGTCATTTGTGGGTTAAAGCTTTAAGGTTTACCTACAAAGCAAAAAAAACCCAAAAGTTGTCTCCTACATCTCTTACTGGATCCTGCCAGCTGTAAAGACTTCACTTTATTAGGGTTCACTGAGTAATCTGATGAGTTTGACAGCTCAAAAGAACATCAGGATAAAAGTGGCCTTAACCATTTCACAGGTAGGTATCAACAAAGCTGACTTTAAACATTGACTTTTCAGAAGATAATGCATTTTTTTAAAAGGAAAAGGAATAAATGATTAATGCACTAAAGTAGGGCTCAGGAGATAAGCTAAAAACCTAATTGCTTTTGCAGCTTTTGTGAGGATGATTCATCTGGTATAACTTTACCTGCCTGTAAGTTCAGTGTTTAAGCTGCACTAGTTATTCAAGGCTCTTCTATGAGAAAGACATGTTTTTTCCAGTTCATCCAGTCTGTCTTTAAAGATAACTCTTTCTGAGGTGCTTTATTACCTTCCTATAACAAGAGATTGAGTCTCTTTCTCTTCCTAAGTGTGTAGCTTAGATAGATTCATCTCATCCACCTTTATTATTCCCTTGACATTGTAGCAGCAAGGACTTTTTCTCCACCTGAGCCTCAGCTTCCCTCCTGACAGAGCTTTTGGGGATGCAGTATTGTTTATGGGGTACATATACATGACTATGTACAAAGGCCAGGCCAAAAGCCTGCAGTAGAATGGGTGGCAGTTACATCTTGCATTTAGTTAATCATTCTTCTTTTTATAAACTTCAGAGCTTTAAATGATGCTTGTACAGTGTCCTAGAGCAAAGCCATGATGGTGTAATGTCTCACTTAGAATAATTAAAATATCTCTTAGAACACTTGGAGCCTAGAACAGAAAGCTGCTGTATGATGAAATTACTGTGAGTAATTCTGTGTCTTTTCAGTGATGGAATTTGAAACAGCAAAATCTCAACAGTCTGGTTAGCTGATCGGGCTGGGATCATAGGCTGCTTGACAAGCTTTTGAGGAAGTGTCTGACTGGATGGCCTCTAGAGGTCCTTTCCAACCCCTATCATTCTGTGATCCCATACTTACCGTTTCTGTGTTATGTTTGCACAGTGCTAAATTTTGTGATCCAGTCAATGCAGTCTCTGCAGTTCAAGTCTCATCAACATTCCCACGAGCAATCACACTATTAATATCCAGGACAAGACTGTTCTGTTGGTATTATTTGCTTCCTTTTCTTTTTCCCCTAGCCCTGTTGTTGCGCTCAGCATTACTATTAGCTGTTTTGTGATCATCTGAAGTAAGCAAAATGTGGCCTTAATTTTGCCTTGCCTTTTTTTCTTGTTTGTTTGTTTCATTTCAGTGGCTGCATCAACTGCTAACTCTACAGCTGGTGCGGCCATGAATTCTTTGACTTCTCTGGGTACTCTCCAAGGATTGGCTGGAGCCACTGTTGGACTGAATAATATTAATGCACTAGCAGGTACCGTAAACAGTGAGTATTTATTGCTGTGGTGGACAGCCTTCCCCAATATTTATGCCACAAAATCTATCAATTGTAAAGCAACTATATGATTCTTTTTAATCTGTGTACAAAATAAGGGGGTTAAGTTGATCTAGTTACGTTTATGGTACGTATGCAGTTCTGGAGTCTATTAGTTTCACACTCTGCAAAGTGAAGTCCCTTGGATCCCTGCACAAAGACTCCTTTTCTTGGAGGACTTACAGAAGGTAAAAGAAGTGTCACCAGAGATTTGGGTTATCTAGGTTATAGAAGAGGCTCCTTTTTCATTTAGGAAGTCTGACAACAGGTATATCACCCCAGTGTTGCAAAAGCTCACTCAGAAATGTAGCGATAAGAAAGTCGTTTGCCACAGGGACAGGCCTGTAGGAATTATCAAATTCACTTGAGAACAATGTAACTTAAAATGAAGGCAAGTCTTTGGCATTTAATTGGAAAGGATAAGAGAATGATGCAATCAGTCATCTCTAATACCAGAGCATGCACATCTCTCCTATGACATCTTAAACAAATCCTGGCATTTCCAGTGAAGTAGATGCCAGTAGTTGTTAGAACTTCCTTCCTTGTTCTTAGTGTGGTCAAGATTTTCCTGAAGAAGAAGGATTTATTTTTTTCATTACTGTTTCTGCTATGATGACTTCACCTTTGCCTGCAATGGAAGAGATTTGTCCAGCTGCATTTTCCCCCTCCCATTTTTTTTTTAGCTGCTGTTGCTCCTTGCATTTCCCTTTGCAATGCAAGGAATCTATTTGGTCATTGCCAGCCCATGACCCATCATAATGTACCCCCAGGAATGGATGTCCTCCTCAGTATCTCTTGCTCACTCTGATGCTCTGCATGCTGTCCTTTTTGTCACTGTTACTTGGCTGCTCACTCAATCTTTTTTGTTCTGTGATCTCTGGTTGTCATTGTTGGGAGTTGGGAAGGAAGGGGGTTAATGGATGTCCATGTAGCAATGTCAAGTGGTTGCATGGGGTCTTGTGTAAAAACAGGTCTTGCTTCTGGCAAGGATATGTGTATTTCACACAAACAACTTCTAGTAAATATGACTCAAGAACAACTTAAGAAAACTAAATACTAGGTCCCCAAATGGCAAAAGTTCTTTTATGATTTCATTAGTATTAATAAAGCAAGCTGTTGAAAATGACATGCATGAAAAGCTAAGTTACCTCCTCTAGTGAGGACTCATGTTAAGAGAGCTAGCCTGTCATGAGTAAGAAATCATTAATTGTCCTTTCCTAGTAAATAGTCATTGTGCCTTACTTGGTTTGTAAGAAGTCACAGTATCAAGAGCAGAGTATGGCATCCCACTGCTTTGCTCCCACAAGTACTAAGAACCCTGGCACACTGGAGCACTCTAGTCCCCTTCAGCAAGACTAAGCAAGAATGAACCACCTCTGAGCTCTTGACTCTGCGTGAGAATCTTTCTGTTGCACTCCTTTTAACACTTCTTGCTAGGCTACAAGCAAACAGCTTATGTTTTCTCAGCAATATTTTGAGATGATGTGTGTGCAAACTTATCTGCATGTGTCATTTGAAGTATTAATGATGTATTCACAATCCAGTACTGAATTTCAGCTTGTTTTAAGCCACCAGTACTTCCATGGTCTTGTACGAATAGTGGCTTCAGTCTCAGACCTTCTTTGTGGATGTTTTTTATGGACACAGAGAGTGTATGTGCCTAGGATATCTGTATGTGTATGGCACTTACAAAATGTATGTGGTTGTGTCTGTCTGTGTATATATATATATGTGAGAGAGATCTAAAGAGAGGAAACTGCTTTCCCACAACACAACACAGTGTTGTAACAGTTTATCATCCTCTGGTACTTGTGATGCTAATGACAGCAAAGCATTGTTCAACTTACTGCCACCTCCCCTGTCTATTTGAATGGTGAGCCAGTGCTTTTCCCGGTGACTCTCTCTGATCCAGTCACTCACACTCACACCTGCCTAGGACTTTGCCTTAGGGAAACCTCATAGTCAGTGAGTCTGATGTTTCACACTATACCACAGTCATAAGCACTCCAGTAAAAACATTCATTGATCGTAGAGGTTCCTGAAGTGATTTTGCAGAGAAGTTGGAATTGAGTGGCATGCTTCTAACTGGGGAATTAAAAGGTCCCAAGAACAAGTCAGGCAAAGCTGAACCCAGAAATTAATGAGAAAATGGCACTGGGCTTGGGCATTGATTTACACAGAGGTGTTGGAAGAGCTATTCTTCTGTTGGTGCCACATCATGCTCTGTACATGAGAATCACAAAGAGAATGTCTTTGGGACTCAGCTCACTAAGAGACTTTTGTCTGTTTTCTGGATCCTGGCTGGTTCCATGAAAAAGAAGCTGGGCTGTGGAAACTGATTGTGTTCTCATTAGAAGCATTGTAGAAAGATGTCTGCAGGCTTTAAAAAGTAAAGGAAGTGGAGCATGGTAAGTTTAACTATCTTCAAGGGCTTGGAAACCATTGCACATACATGTGGGGATTCACCCAGTCTTCCCTTAGTTGTGCTTGAAGCATCTAAAACCTTATATGACAAAACATTAGACTGTCTCCTTTTGGGCACATAAATTTAAATAATATACCTAACAAAGGGAATTATGAATAATGAGGAAAAATTAATAAAGAGGGAGGAAGAGATTCTTTGCAACTAAGATCCAGGATACTGGACAGCTTTGCACAGTGTTTGTGAGTGAGCCCAGGGCAGGCACTTAGCCTTTCTGCCCCCACATTTACATCTGGAAAATGGAGATAAAGCCATTTGTGACAGATTTGAAGGTGCTTTGAAAGCACTTTGAGAGACTTTTGGATTTGCCAAGCATTGCCACTTCTGTATTATGTAGAGTAACTCAAAAAAGTAGAAGGCCATAGATGAAAGACTCCAAAAGGTTACTTCACAGAAGCGAGAAAGGGACCAGAGTTCAATATCAGACTGAGGTGCATAATAAAGAGATGGCAGAGATGTGTAACTGCAGCTGGACCTTGTAGATTTCATAAAAATGTAAAAAAGGGAGAATAGGGGGAAAAAAAATGCGGAGAGCTTTTTGCAGGTCTGTTCTGCACAGGAGGGCAGCATATCTAGATACGTGCACTGCGGTAACAGTTGCTCTGCCCTTCCCTGAAGCAGTGGGTTGAGCCTGGTCTGTCTGGCTGTTTGCTAATCTGAAATCATTTGGTGGGAAGGAGATATTGATTCTAGGTGAAAGAAGGGGGAGGATGCTGCCCACTGCAACACAAAGCATGTTTATCTAGTAGGCTGATGACTCACGAAAGATAACATGTTATCCTAATGCTTCCTCCATTATCAAGTTATTTCAACACTATAATAAAAGCAGAGATACAAGCTGCTTTATCAGGAGCCTTTGCTTTAGCCAGTGCCGTGTCTACACCGATGCAAGCAGTGACACAAATCTAAGCACAAAAACATCACAGCAGGTTCAAGTCAAGCTCGGGATAATAATAATAATAATGATTTACTTGTGTTATTAATTATTATAGTTTTGGATCTTCATTTTCCAGATGTCCTGTCTTAGATGTAATATGCATCACAAGGTGTCTTGGGTTTGCAAGTCTCTGTTTTATAACTAGAACCATTACACAGCAAATAGCTGTCTCGTTAGTGCTCTGCCAGAGGTTTCTGTTCAAAGTGCTGGCAGCCAGTGCCTCCTATCAGGATACTCTGAGGTGGGGTGAAGGGGAAAGATAAATCTTCAAAGTGCAAGACATTTTATTAAGGAAAGGCTAAGAATATCACATCTCTGTCAAGTGTTTAGTCACACAAATTATAGTAATATCAAAAGGTATAATTTATGCAGTACAATTCTCTTAATTGGCACAGTCTCTGGTGGAGCCAGAAAGGTGCCACTTGAGCAATTGTCCTGATTATCGGAGACTCACAGGAATACACTTTTCAAGTCTACATAAGAGATGGGAGAAAGCTAGCAGGTCAGCATCTCTATCCTCCTCTGTCAATGCAGAATAATTCCCTGCAGTATTCTTTCTATCTCTGAATCACTCATGTGATGGGGTTTATGCCATTTTCCTTGAAGATTGTTTCCCAGTCTAATAGATTTCATTGTTAACTCACTATAAATTGTCTTCTGCTTAATTTCCTCACTTTTCTCCAATTTAGCTATCACCCCTTATTATTGTTGTGAAATTAAACATTTTCTTTCTCTTCAGTGTTCCTAGCTTTTGGGTCTGCTTTTCACCTGTCATTTTGCCAAGCAAAACACTGCACAGTCAATGTCTAAGGAATGGTCACTGGTAGTTCTGGATGCCATATTTTTCCTGGTGACTGATCTACTGTCCTTTGAGAGGCCTGATTAAGCCCTTTTAAGTTGCTTGTGAGCACGGGATAGCTACTTGTGCAGAAAACACAGCCTAACATTCAGTCTTGACGAGCACTTAGTGGTCTCGTTGACATGAGTCAGAGGTATGGGCGATGAGAAGGGTTTTGGACTCTGCCACCTCTTTGGCTGTCAAAAAGATTGTAGCCTCTAACACAAAATTCACTTTTTCTGGAATTTCTGGGGAAAAAAAATCATTTTTAACACTGTTAACTTCAGCCCTGATAAGGAGCAGAAGCAACAGAGAGAGGCTGTTGCCCAGGAGTTTGTTCACCATGGAGTAAGAGTAGTAAAACTTCTCCTGCGGACCACACTGTTTGCACAGATGAGGGATGCTATTTTCTGCACAGCTAGCAATCCAGTCTGAAATTTCCTCTTTGGCAATCATCCCAGTTAAATAATCTGTCAGGATGTACAGTTACTTTAACAGGAAAAAAAAAAACCAACCACAAAAAACAACTGACTCTGCTTCCAGTGAGAAGAAGGGCATTGCTTGAACCAGATGCTTTTGTTTCTGTGAAAGATACCTGGTCTGGATGAAGCACTGTTAGTCACTCTAAACGTGTTGCTGTTCATTCTGTTCTGGAGTAACTGGAGGAGGATGGTGGAAGCACAGGTCATCGCAGTTCATCTTCCTACCACAAACCTAAAGGATGAAGCTCATACTTGTACAAAGGATTGTTTCAAAGTGATGCTAATTGGGGCATAAGCAAAATACTTTTGATATGGTGTGATCACGGCCTGTTGCTAAAGAATTTGGTCAGAAAGAGTGGATTTCCTCACAGACTGCTTTTTTTCTCCAGTGGCCAGTTTGCAAGGATACAGCACTAATAGGTTGCACTCTCCCAGCTTCAGATACTCTTAGTAGAAGCACAGATGTCGAGGAGGGTGGGCAGAGGGGCTTTCAGGAGCACCAAGCTGTAGTACTTGCCAGTAGCAGGCTGCATGCGAGTCCGTTTGACTGTGCAACCCTTGTGCTAAAGTGATCCTGATGCCAAAATCGTGTTTCTTTGTTTTCAGTCCCATATGGTGAAGTGCCGAGCTGCATGCACCGCTGTCGTTGTCAGTGTCATATAATACCAACGACTTTCGGAAAGCACTAATGAACAAGTGCAATTTCTTTTCTCTATTGTTGGGTTTTTTGTAAAGTTGCTCAAATGCTCTCAGGTATGGCGGCTCTGAACGGAGGACTCAGCGCAACAGGCTTGACGAACGGTACGGCCGGCACAATGGATGCGCTCACCCAGGCCTACTCAGGAATCCAGCAGTATGCTGCCGCCGCGCTGCCCACCTTGTACAGCCAGAGCTTGTTGCAGCAGCAAAGCGCTGCGGGCAGCCAGAAGGAAGGTAAGCACCCGTGGCCAGATGAGCGAACATGGTACAGCCAAATGAAAGCAATGTCAGGACGGGTATTGCTTCACAGAGGCTTAATGAAGGACCTCAAGGGATTTTTTTCCATCTTCTCCTGTTTAGTGTTGTTATTTTCTCTAACCTCTAATGTAAACCTTAAATAGTGTGTTCGGTTTTGGGTCCCTCGCTACGGGAAAGGCATTGAGGTGGTGGAGCACGTCCCAAAAAAAGCAACAAAACTGGTGAAAGGTTTAGAGCACAGGTCTCGCGAGCGGTGGCTGAGGGAACCGGGGTTGTTTAGCCCAGAGAAAAGACAGCTGAGGGGAGACCTGATAGCTCCCTTCAACTACCTGAAAAGAGGTTGCAGCGAGGTGAGGCTCGGTCTCATTTCCCAGGCTACAAGTGATAAGATCAAAGGAAACAGCCTCAAATTGTATCAGGGGAGATTTGGATTGGATATTGGAAAAAATGACTGAAAGAGTTGGAACAGGTTGCCCAGGAAAGTGGTGCAGTCATCGACCCTGGAGATATTAGTAAAGCATGTAGAGGCGATGCAGCAGGACATGGTTTAGTGGTGGACTTGTGTTAACAGTTAGACTTGGTGATCTTAAAAGGTTCTTCCAACCAAAACAATTCTTTGATTCCATGTAATTCATTTTGTAACCATCTGTCCTTCAAGTACTACTTTACCGACTATCCTTTCCTATATACTTTATACTATATACTATACTGTAGATACTATATACTTTATACTTTACCGACTGCTGTATAAAAAGGCACCGCTAACAAAAGTCATCCCTTTGTGGGTGCCATTCTCTTTTCCAGTTTCCATGTTCTGTGATAATGGAGTTAATCTGATTAGGTTTAAGATTTTGAGTTAATGACAAGATCCGTTTTTGCTTTGAGTGGTTCCCTGCTTAATTGTGGGTCTTGTGGGGAAGCAACTAAGTGAATGATTGCCCCCTCTCCCTGCACCAACAGCAAATAAGCCTCAGGAAGTTACTGCTAAGAATAAATGAATACTAATTACAAGATGTTCAGGAAAATGAGGTTACCCTTTTCCCCTCTTCCGTTCCCCTGCACACTTCCTAGGCGTTTTGGAGGTTTGCTTCTGTTTTCATTGCTTTCTCTCATCCTAATTTCCATCTAATTCTAAAAGAAGAAAAAAAAATGTTGCATTCTTCCTAAGATTCTATCTACATTGTCACTACTGTTCTTGCCAGGGCTAGGCTTTGGAAATAAAAGTAGTATAATATCCTCAGGAGAAAAAGTTTTATCCTCTTTTAAAATAGTATCTTATATTGTTACGGGAAATGTTTCCTAGGAAGATAAATTCGGCATTCCCCCAGCTGGCTGTTGTATACCACTGGAGTTAAAATGTCTATTTTCTGTGAATTCCTTACTCATTTACTGCTAACATCTTGGATTATTTTAAATGAAAGGATTTTTTTCTTTTTCACCTTTTTATTTTTGTGCTCTTTTTATTTGTCTTTCATCCCACTCACTTTGGTCAGTGACAACAGATCATTAGACACCAAAAGGAAACTGCTTACTTGGCATCCTTGTAAGATAAGTGTTGGAAGACAGTTTGATTTTTTTCTGGTTATGAATATTCATATAAATTGTAGGCTTACATTTTAGTGTTATGAATTGGCACTGTCTCTTTTAAAACACAGTCCTCTTTTTTTATTGTTGTTGCTATTGTTATATATCTTCTTTCTGTTAGTAAGGGGTTAAGTCAAAGTGAGTTAATTCCATCACAACTGCCTTTTGTCTCTTAACAAACTGTCTCTTGTAATTTCTGGTGGAAGATTCTGGAGCGGTTGAGGATAAAGGAATAGCAGAGAAAAGTGCTATATAAATGTGAAATGCTGAAGCACAGTGAACTGCCTTATTCATGTGCTGTAAATGATTGGTTGATAAGCTTCTTAATTACTGGGGCTTTTGAAATATTATTTTGTGGATAGGATAGTAGCAAGATGTCTAGCAAGAAGTAAATTCCATATGGCCAAATTTTTTCCCCTTAATTTTTCACACACACACCCAAAAAATGTTTTTCTTTGTCCAAACTGTTTCCCCTGCATCCATTTATCTCCTCCTTTTGGGCAAAGATTACAACCTTTTGCTTCAGACTGAGAGAGAGCAGCCAGCCTGGTTCCTCTGTATGGTAGAGGTCAGGCTTCATGACTCTGTTGTGTAAGGTACTCCATGAATCATAAAATCATGTTGGTTGGAAATGACCTTTAAGATCATCATGTTCAACCATTAACCCAGCATTGCCAGGTCACCACTAAGCCACGTCCCTCGGCACCACATCTACACATCTTTTAAACACTTGCAGGGATAGTGACTCATCCAGTTACCTGGGCAGCCAGTTACAGTGCTCTACAATCCTTTCTGTGAAGAATTGTTTGACTAATATGCAGCCTAAACCTCACCTGGCACAACTCAAGGACATTTCCTCTTGTCCCATTGATTGTTAATTGGAAGAACAGACTGACCCCCACCTCAATACAAACCTCCTTTCAGTTTGTTGTAGAGAGTAACAAAGTGTTGCGTTCTATCAGGCTCTCGCTACTCCTTAGTTGTTTGTAGCACATTGCACTTGGCCATCAGCAAAGAGCCTGATGCAAGGTTTCCTCTTCCTCTCCAGAAAGCCAGAGGCATCAAATCTGAAGCACAGTTAGGTTCCATGAAGCAAGTGAATGCTTAAATAGATCACCATAGGCAGTTTACCAGCAGACATGTTTGTTTCCTTTGTGTACCACTTATGCTTATGGTGACTGCATTGGAAGGCCATCTTTCTGGCTCCATCATACAGCATGTTCTTCCAGGCATCCATTGCTCTTTTCTAGTATGTTATTGCAAAAGAGGAATTGATCTAGAAATAAAAAAAAGCAACTATTGATGACCCTTTAAATCGACACCACCAGACATGTATTTGGCTGTGAGAACAATATTCAAAGCACTGTTGAGTTTGCACCATTTTTTACAAACCTGAATTAGTCTAAAGCTGCTCCAATTTCAAACTAACTACTTTGTTTTAAACTTTTCCTTTTTATAAAAAACAGAAATCAGAGCTTCATCTGGCAAATTTATATTTAAACAAAGGAAGGAATATAAAAAAGCTGTAAATTTGAAATGAGTCAGTACACATTTAATTTTTGGTATCTTTCTTCTTTGACATCATTGATTTCCAAGTCTCAAAGTTTGCTTTGTCTTACAGTTTTTATCCCTGTCTCCACCAGTTCCCTGCCCTTTGAGTTTACAGCTTGTGATCAGAGAATCACAGAATGTTAGAGGCTGGAAGGGACCTCAAAAGATCATGTAGTCTTCGAAAGATCACCTAGCCCAACCCCCCTGTTAGAGCAGGATCACCTATACCAGATCACACAGGAATGCATCCAGGCAAGTCTTGAATATCTCCAGAGAGGGAGACTCCACAACCCACCCTGGGCAATGCTATTCAAATCTGATCTCAGGTCATGGCATTTCTATAAGTTTCCACAGTTAGAAGGAAACCATCAAAGCCACACAGATGTTCAAGGCAGCAGAGGACTCCTTGTATGGTTCTTAGGGTATTGTGAGAGAGTAATACATTTATATCTCTTTTCCTAACCCTAATGATACCGAAAGACACTCATATAAATTGAAGAGGCTGCAGCTCAACTTCTTCTGTAGTATTTACCAAGTAAACGCTTTTCAAGATAGGATGTTCTGAAGTGCTGCATTTCAGCTCTATTCCTTTGATGATCCACTTGCTTTTGTTCCCTCAAAGTTGGAAAGTTAAATGCTTTCTGAACATCACCTTCAGTAAGTATTACGGGGAAATAGATTAAATGTAGCACATCTAATAGGTGTTTTCATACTTGTTTGTTTGTTTGTTTTCCTAAAGGTCCAGAAGGGGCAAACCTCTTTATTTACCACCTCCCCCAGGAGTTTGGAGACCAGGACATTCTGCAGATGTTCATGCCTTTCGGAAATGTTATCTCTGCTAAAGTCTTCATTGACAAACAGACCAATCTGAGCAAGTGCTTTGGTATGTCAAATTTAATAAATCGAATAGTAAAACCCACATGCACTGTACTGAAAAGGGGACAGGAAAGAAAATTAACAGCAATGTGAGAAATGTCATACTGGAATCTCATTCCAAAAATAAAGGACTGTTAATTGTCAAATGAGCAGCAAGATGCACAGACAAACTAGTCCTAACTAAAAATTGGATAGGAAAAAAATAAAACCATGCTCATCTGCCAGTCTGACATCTCGCATGAATGTGTCAAGTACACGAAACTAATTACACCCTATGTGGGAGAATGTCATTTAGTATACTATTAAACTGCCTTATTATGGATATCTAATTATTCTCTATTGTATAGCTGAGCCACTTAAAAAGGCTCTGTGTTTAACCCCTTGCTTCTACATTACAGGAATGTCTGTCTTCTGAATTAAGGACAAGATTTTGCAATGGGCAGTTGAATGGTGTGTGCATGTAGTGCAGAACGCTTTGCAGGCACTTCATGTCTACATATACAGCTCCAGCTGTTGCGGGTGGGCTCCAGTGTATTATGGAAGGTAGCATCTCCCCTTACCTTATCTAAGGGCAGGGATGAAGGGAGCCTGACAAGATCAGTGTTGAGTTTCCCAGAGACCACTTTGAGCTTCCAGAAAATTAGATCGTAACAAAGAAGATGATATGTGTTGGTGATTCTGCCACTTTGCGCTGGTGAGACCTCACCTGGAGTACTGTGTCCAGGTATGGAGCCCTCAGTATAGGAAGGACATGGACCTGATGGAGCAGGTCCACAAAAATCATTGGGGGCTAGAGCACTCCTGCTACGAGGACAGGCTGGGGGAGCTGGGATTGTTCAGCCTGGAGAAGAGGAGGCTCTGGGAAAACCTAAGAGCAGACTTTCAGTACCTGAAGGGGGTCTACAAAAAGGCTGGAGAGAGACTGTTTACAAAGACCTGTGGTGACAGGACAAGGTGCAATGGCTTCCAACTCGAGAAAAGCAGATTTAGATTGGCTGTTAGGAACAAGTTCTTTACTATGAGCATAGTGGAAGACTGGAACAGGTTGTCCACAGAGGTGGTTGAGGCCCCTTCCCTGGAGATGTTCAGGGTCAGACTTGACAAGGCTCTGAGCAGCCTGGTCTAGTTGAGGATGTCCCTGCTGACTGTGGGAGGGGCTGGACTGGATGGCTTTTGGAGATCAGTTCTATTCTATGATTCTAAAAGAAGTTCTAGGACTGATTAAGTAGACTGTTGTCTTTTGAATGGCATAGGTGCATCAATTCAGTGTTTTAATGGAGTACAGAATGTGTCAAAGCGGTTAAGAGAATTGATCTTAAAATTGTGATCTTCTGCAAGACATGAAGGAAGTCTAGGAAGAGAAAAGAATCTCTCACAGATAAGTTTTATAAAGTTTTACCTACAATATTTCAGCTTCCATAGAAGTGACAAGTCTTTCTTAAAGGAACGCTGTGTGTGACAAAAGGAGTCATTTGTCCAGACAGCCCCCTGCTTTCCAAAACACCTTTGTGCTGACAGTGTTACTCTTTGTCCAGCACCATCTCTTAATTCTGAAAAGCCCCCACTTGAAGTGTCCCTGGCATTGCATATCATTACTTTTTTATAGATCTAGATGTTGTTAAAATGTGTCTAAGGATTTGTCTCTGCAATGGCCACTCCGGGGCCGCACAGCTATTGGGCTTTAACCCTTTTTGAAAGGCTGTGTATTTATCTAAGCAGACACTATCTCAACATGAAAAAAAAAATGCTTCAAATTACTCAGAAATAACCTACTGCCCTGGAATTCAAGCCTTGCCACAAAGTGGGTGTTTTTCAGCTGAAGATGAGCCCTTAGTGCACTTGTAAAATTCATAGAATGATAGAATCGAATCATAGAATCTACCAGGTTGGAAAAGACCTCCACGATCATCCAGTCCAACCTATCACCCAGCCCTAAAGTTAACAAGTTAATTCAGCCCTAAACAAGCTAATTCAGTTCAGAGAAAGGGTATGACATTCTTTCTGCATTTTTTCCAGCCTTTCAGTTCACTTTTGAAGTATTGACCTCTTTAAGCTTTGCAAAAAGTTGTTCATATCTAGGCTAATATAGGCCAGCACATTTCTGCAATGGGTTAAAACAGTCCCTGAGGCTGTAGAAAATTTGAAAAGTGTAATTGAAATGGACTCCCCATTGATTTGGAGCCAATTCAGTGAGGATGTTGGGGTGACAAAATTATTGTTGAGGTGACAAAATTATTGTTGAGGTCTCCAGGGATCTTGATGAAGTGTCGAATCAAGCCACGTTAATCGAAATGCAGCAACTGTGATGACTGCTGAAAGAATGCAGATTAGTTTGGGCAGGTGGCTCAATTCATTGGCTTGTTTCCCACACTTGTTTTTTGTGGGTTTCCTTTAACTTTTCAGTGATCTACTTACAATTCTGCCCGGATTTATGGGACACAATTACCTAATTTAGCGATGCAGCGAGGCTCTGTTATTTGAGGGAAAATCAAGGGGTCAACACCTAATGGATGAAGGACTCCTCTTTCTTTTCTGCATTAGTGAGTTTCCACTAATATTTCAGTTTCTCATTCTTTCCCCCAGGATATTCTGCCACTGTGATGGTTTGGGTGTTACCTGCCCCCCACTTTGGAAATCACCCAGACTAGACTCAGCAGCTCTGGAAATTGAATGAAGCTTTATATTTACAGCTTAGCACAATATACAAGCAGATATTTACAATACATACAGCTATTGACAGAAATATACAAGTTAAAAAGTAATACAGAAACACAACAGCCCTCCCAGAAACCAGAGTCCCCAGGAGGGGCTCTCAACCACCCTTCCACCTTTCCTTCCACCCCTCTACCTTACCCAAGACTTTGCCTTATGCTCAAAGTAGCTTGGAGGGTCAGCCAGGGGAGTTAGGAAGCAGATGGATTAGTCACACAGACGGCAGGTTAGAATAGAATAGAATCAACCAGGTTAGAAGAGACCTCCAAGATCATCCAGTCCAACCTAGCACCCAGCCCTAGCCAGTCAACTAGACCATGGCACTAAGTGCCTCATCCAGTCTTTTCTTGAACACCTCCAGGGACGGAGGGTCAGCCAAGGGGGTTAGGAAGCAGATGGATTAGTCACACAGATGGCAGGTTAGGTTAGAGAGAGGTGCAGCCGACAAAGCCCAGAGAGCGACTCTGTTATCTATGTTTATGTTCGTGTTCTTATACATCTCAGCAAGCCAATGAATGAAGTAGACATCACCATTGTTTCCTTCTCATAGCCTGTAATCTAATTCTTCTCACCAAAACATTCCAGCTAGCTCCAAACTAGCACAGCCACCAAAAAACAAAAAGTACTGCAGTGGCAGAGAAGTTGAGATTTTCTGATTCAGTAGGTGACTAATTGATGATGTTGCTAATTACAGGCAAAGCCAGGGTAGATTCTGCTAATTTAACATATTAGTGTGCACTGTAGTTACCTCCACAGATTTATTAGCAAGAATAATCTATTTGTTGGTTTGGTCCCATGTTTTTGCTTTAAAAAGCTTTATTTTTCCTCCATCTTTGCACCCAAAAACTAGGACAATAGTGCATCTGAAGACCACTTTTCTCCCCTGTGTCGTTAATGTTCATTGCTCTTGGTACAGTTTGGTCTTTTTATAATGATGATGATGATGATGATAATAGCAGCAGTGACATTTTGCACATGCCTGGTGCTTTCTACTGGATTTTCTGATCTGCTCAAATGAAGAGGAAATCTAATAAGAGATGAGTACAGGGCAAACACCAGAAAGGTGACAAAGATTGTCCAAGGCTGCCTACTGGCAAAGTTGGGAAGGAAAGTGTGTTCTGAGTAAGTCAAAGGGTAGTGATATACAGTGATGAAGTTTCATATAAGACCGCTTTTCTAAATGAAAAATTTCTGTTCTTTTCAGAAAATGGACTTTGACATTATTTGCTTCCTTGTCCACCTCAAATGAATGCTTTAAAGATTAAATGGCGATGAGGATGACAGGACAGGCAGTTTACAGATGAAAGTGCTCTTCATAGCTTCTCACGAGCTCAGATTGATTCGGCAGACAGCAGGTTTCACTCTTCAGGCTTATCTCTCACCTTTCATAAACCTTAGAATAACAGAGAGATGTAAAGTAATGCAGGGGAGAGGAAACCCAGTGACATCAGTGCATAAATGCAGACTGCCTCATAGCAAAACTGCTACTCAAATGATTAAAAATATTTATCCTGACTGTAGAGACAGCTTAGAGATTTAAAACAAAAATCAGAACCGTCATGACAGGGGCTTTGAAAATTGGTAAGAAACATCAACCCATCCTCATGTAACCTGCAGTTTTAAATTCAGACCCAAAAAATGATGAATGGATGCAATCAGAAAAAGGGGCAGAATGCCAGATTCCTCCCTAAGATTTATAAATGAAAGTTCTCAATAAGGGAGAAGATGAAAGTGTAACAGGCTAACGTAGAGCTAGCCCTCTGTTTAAAGACACAAATTGTTAGTCAGAGTAACAACTGAGTGATAAAGGCTGATGCAGCACAGAGATTGTTGTGTTTGAATTTGCAGCTGAGTGGAGGAAGCTTGTAAAGAGGCATATAATGAGATGACTTGCCTTACTCCCCTGGAAGGTAAACATAGCCTGGGGTTATTGTTCTTCTGACATCAGTGGAGGTGTCTAAAATTAGTGACTGGAATGGTGGATGGAAAAGCCACCTCTGTGTGGATGCCATCTAAATGACTGCTTTACATCAGTTGCTTAACTTTCAGGTGGATAAAACTAGCTAAGAAAAGGAGATAAGGTTGAGAAGTTCGTAGCAGAAGATTGTTCTGGATGCACTTAAGAAAATAAAGTGACAGTCAAGAAAGCATTAGAGGAAAATGCTGAATTGTCAAGGTAGATAAGAGTCCTTGCATCTCAGTGTGGAGCACCTGCCTGAAAGGTGCTACAGCTGCCTTTCAACTCATGGTAGATCTGTTTTCTATCCCTGAGGATCCCTAGAGATCAAGGCTGAGATCTGTGAGATGATGGGAGTACTGTGCTAAGACAGTGATTGGAGTCCCGCAAACAGATGAGATCTCCTAGAAGAAAATAGAGGAAAAGGAAGAGAATAATGAAGCTACTCAGGATGTGGCAGTAATATTAAGAGGAAATGATCTAGTGAAGAAAGCAAGGAAGTGACACATGTTACTAAAATCAAAGTACATATGAAGGAACTTTTATTATCCCTTAAGGAGGTAACAAATAATCAACCACCGAACGTGAATAGAGCATATGAACTCTGTTGGGAACAGAAATGAGCCTGCATTGTCAGAAAAGAGTCTTTAGTTAGAACAGTTTGGTGAAGTTGATTTAAGGCGAACTCAGAGATGATCTGTGAAGGAGAGCAGCTGGACAAGGACCAGATGACTTGCTAAGAGGGGTGTTGTTTTTTTTAAGTGGGGAAAGTGTGTCATTCTGACAGTGGAGATGGAAGAGGGCAGCAGTGCAAGGGAAGCAAGACCTGTAACAGAAGAGGTTAAAATGATGGCAAAAAGAGGTTATGAAATGGAAAAGTACACAGCTGCAATGCACAAGTGAAGAATGCTGGTAGAAGAGAGGTGCCAAGAAGTCTTTTTGTTAGGCCTGAAAACAAAGTGTGTGGGATTCATGCTTTAAGAGAGTGAAGGGTTACGTGTTATGGCAAATTCAAGTGGAAAGACGAGGGAGCATTTCAAAGCATAATAGCAGGCTGAGTACAGTGGTAATTAGGTAGAGCTGAGACAGAGCAGCAGTTAGGTGAGCTTTGCAATTACAAGTGGTAGGCCCAGATATGAAAATGAATTTTGAGCTCCCAGAATCAGGGAGATTTAGGTCCATTATGAACTGAGCATGAGCATTTTTAGTCTCCCAAGGAAAAGAAAGCAAAGTCAGGCCAGCAAGTGTTATACCCCTAGTTAGTGCTCACAACCAAGGATCAGATCTGGAGTTCTCATCAAGCCCTGCCATTGTCTTGATAATGATGCTTAATTTTGATGCTTGCATACCCCTTTGGGCACCAGGAGGCTGAATTAATTAACATTTAATGTACCTTGAGATCTTGAGCTGGAAGGAGCTGTAGAAATACCAGATATTAATACTGCAACTGTCCTAGGCTAAGCCCAAAGAGATGACTGTTTTGTAGCACACAGGACCCATGCCACAGGAGTTCACATTCTGGTGTGCAAATGCATATAGCCGTCTAAGTTTGGGGTTTGTTTCTGTGACAAAGCTTTTTGTTTCAGCTTCACACCTGCAGACTGGCCTAACAATACTTTGTAATAGACTGAGAGGTATGTGGATGTAACACTGAAAAGTGTCACAGTAATAAATATCTTCAGTTTCCAAGGCAGGTAGATAAATAACAGATTGGAAGCTGCACTGCACCAAAACTGGCCAGCTGCATCCTAGCTAGTAAAAAAATACTGTGGAGGAAAAGGGGAAGGCAGAAGAAATGGGAAGTGAAATGTGATCAAAGAACTAATAGAAAAGTGAGGTAAATGTGTCAAATAAATAGCAATAATAAAATCCTAACAAAAGGCCTTGTGACATTTGTTCTAACCTGTAGTTCGCTTTCTCTCCTGCCTCCATTCTGTCTCATAGGTTTTGTTAGCTATGACAATCCAGTCTCTGCACAAGCTGCTATCCAGGCTATGAACGGCTTTCAGATTGGCATGAAACGCTTGAAGGTTCAGCTGAAACGCTCCAAAAATGACAGCAAACCTTACTGATCTTAACCCCAGATGCTTACTGCTCTTATTTTAGCTTTCTTAGGGTAAGTCCCATGAGCAAACCTGTCCTCTGCAGGGGGGTTAAGGAAGAACATAGAGCCAACCTTCACCAAGAGACAGTTATTTTTACAGTTACCACTTCCATTTCCCCACTTGTTCTTACTACACTTGGCTCCCATTTCCTTGCCAAGTAATTACTGAGTTGCGTTACTGTATTTTGTTTTGCAGCATAATTTATCTCCTTTTTCAAACAAAAATAAATGTCTTGAAATTCAAAGCAACAAACACACACACACACACAAAAATGTGCAATTTAACTCTGTGAACCCTGGTGCCATTAGCACACAATAAAAGTTGTTTTCTACGGATGGATCGTATTTTGCCAGGGTGGCACCAGCAGTTTATAGGTTAAACGAAATGGCCTCCTGCCAGTTGAAGCACTTATTTTGCAAGGAAAATTGAAACAAGTCTTTCCACTATGTCAACTTGTTGTTTGGGTTTGGTTTTTTTTGGGGTTTTATTTTGGAGAAGATTTTTTTTGGTTGGTTGGTTGGTTGGGGTTTTTTTTTCGAAAAAGGTCAACGTATCGTTATATACGAGTCTGATTTTACACTGGTCGTCTTTATATTTCACTTTGGTTTTTAGTGTTCTTATTTCTTTGGAAAGGATTAATGTAAAAAAAAAAAAAAAAAAAGAAAAAGATTTAGAGATCTGTTTCTAAAGCTACAGGGTTTAAAATAAATAAAACAAAATGAGTGACAATACTTGATGTTTCTTGAGAGATAAATTTAATAATAATAATAATAATAATAATAAAAAAGAAAGCCACAGGCCTGTAAATTTTATTTGTAAAAAAAGCATTTCTATTTTTATACAAAATTTTTACTGCCTCAGAAATAATGGAAGTTATTTATTGCCTATTGTTAACTTATTGGATACCTAAAGAGCAGCTCTCTATGCTAGCTAGATCCTTTGAAGTAGTCTCTAGAGTAATCGTGCCAAGAATGGGCGCTTTTTCACCGCTGAACCCTACACCCTTTACAGTTCATGCTTTTATCCTCTTGTTTGTATTCGTCTGGTTATTTTGTTCGTGGTTTCCATTATCTAGTTTAAAGTTCGATTGTCTGACCTTTCCCCACCACCACCACCACCATCCCTTTCTGTTACAATGGTAGAAACTGGTTCTTTCCTCTCTTTTCTCCCCAAAGAGGAATCCATTCTCTCTGAGCCCTTTCAGAGGGATTCTTTCGGGGTTCCATTGTGCTCTCGTTGACAAGTATTGTGAGTCAATGCAAATGACACGAACAGCTCGTAGACTCTACAGATGAAAGATTTGCATTAGTTTTCTCCTTTACCCACAGAAATGATTTTGTTTGTGCTGCATAGATTCTGTGTAACTTGTTTCCTCTTCCTTGTTTTTTCCCTAGACATCTCCATGCCCGTTAGCCCATCGTTTGCCTAGCATGTCCCTGTGGCGTCTCAAAAAAACCCAAAACCAAACAAAAAACCCCAATGTTTCATCGTCCCGTCATTGTTTCTGATGTCTTTCTGACCTCACATCATATTCGGTTCTCCTACTGACCTTTGATCTAGTTTGACCTTTGAAATTTGCATGTGACCTCATCTAGCTATGAATTCTGGGAAGTCAATGTGAATGGTAAAAAAAAAAAAAAAAGAAAACAAAAAAAAAAAAACCATTGCTGCATTCATGCACGACTGAAATTTATTATTAGATCAATTAATGATAGGATATAAAAACAAACCTGTGGCAAATTTTATTCTTTTCTTTTTTTTTTTCCTCCTTTTTCTTTGGTTGTTGTTTTTTGTTGGGTTTTTTTTCCTTTGTTTTGTTTGGGGTTTTTTTTTTTTTTTCCCTTTAGGTTTGGGTTTTGTTTTGTTTTTTTTTGTTTGTTTCATTTTGGTTTCATTTCGTAAAAAAAAAAATAAAATTTAAAAACAAACAAAAAAAAAAAAGAAAAGGAAAAAAAAAGGAAAAAAAAAAAAAAGAAAAAAAAAAACAGACTTGAAAGTATTATACAGGGATTGGCATTCTGCCTGGTCACTGGTGACAATAGCAATATGTGTCCAGAGGCACAGAATGTTGGTTTCTAACAGACTACTTCCAAAACAGTTTGAGAAAAAAAACTGTCTGATTTTAAGTCTCTAGAGGTCTGTAATAGTTTTTACATTTTTCAGGCAGTGTAAAGTTTTTTGATAAGGCCATTTTAGGTGGCTCACTTTCTCATTAAAGTATATATATAGAACCACTTTTTTGTAGATTAGTATAAGAAAATATTTACCCTGTTTTAGGGCAAATGCTACCTACTTGTGTCACCTTTTGCTGAACTGACTCACAGTTAGACAATCCATGGTTTAATGCACATGAAATTACCTATATTTTATACTGTTTCAATGTACAGAAGAAAGGTTACTGTAAAATGTGTTACGTTGGTGCTTCTGTGAATTAAGTTGTGGTTTCATCATGAGTCTTATGGTCTTAAGTGTTCTATGTTTATAAAGGACGAGTTTAAAATTGGTTTACTTGAACAACAAGAACAAGGAGAAAAAAAAACAACAACTAAGATTTAAAGAGAAAAAAAAAAAAAGGAAAAAAAAACACAAAAAAAATAAAAGTTGTTTGCTTAAAACAAAAAAAAAATTTCATGTGAACAATGGATAAAATATTCCAGAATAAGTTTGTGTTGGCTTGTGACGCATTGATGTCATTTTTTTATCGTGAAACAATTTAGGTGTGTTTGTGTTCAGCAAAATGTGATCGGTTTTTCTTTTAAAGAAAACAAAAAAAAAACCAACAAAAAAAAAAAAAACACAACAAAAAATCAGTGAAACTATAGTGCCAAATTCCAAAGGTACTTTTCTTCCTAGAGCTTCAGTGTGTTTCTTGTGTGAAGTAATTTGATAACATGGGTATTTTATTATGTGTTTTGTATAAATCCCTAATATTTAAAGAAGACAAAAAGAGGTTAAAAAGTTTGTTAACTTGCTATCCTGTGGTCTTGTTGCCTGAAATTGTTATTGTTTGTTATTTCTCTTTGATGTTTTTTGTAAAACATTGTATAAGTGCCCATGTTTCACTTTTTTAACCACTCTGCACACATCAATGCTGTGAAAGCAAACCTCACTATGTATTTTCTTCATATTGTATGGAAACCTCTAAGGTGAGAAAGTTTTGAACTTTTAACCCTTTCCACCCAGAGCTGTCTTGAGTGTTAATACCTTTTATACATTCACCATTTTGCTGTTTATTTTTATATATATATATCTATATCTATAAATATATATATACTTAGTTTTTTGTGGTTTATTTAATACATGGTTGAAATCAGAACAATGCACAGGGCAGATCTGAAGGACAAAAATATTTTACTGCTGTCTAAATTTCTTCTGTATCTATAACTAAAATTATTTAAAACCTAATTAACTTGTGGTTTTCCTTTTTAGATTCTGGGGATTTTTGTCTTTTCTTAAAGAGCTTTTAATATGCTGCTGGGATATGCTATTCAGTATTAATAAAAGAAAAGAAAATGGAAAACAATCCTTTAATTATCTATTGTGTGAGCCGCTCCCAGACAAGGAGTGGTAAATCCACCATTTGAAAACCTTGAGGAGGGGGGGGGAAAAATAAATAAATCAGAAAAATAATATTTTTGTAATTTAAATAAATGAACTTTTGCTTAAATCAGATGCACTAGATCTTCCTGGGTGAAAATTCAGCGTGCACTGCAGTTGAACTACTTTTTATGGATAAAGTTTACATACACTGTAATGTTTGGTGTTAATCTGCCATTATTTGTGACGGCAATATATTGGCTGACTCCTGCAGACACTCACAGATAGAGGGGAGTAACTTTGCTCGTACAAGTAGTCCGTGGGAGTATATATGTGACTGATGTGGGTGTTTGCTGGAGGAAGCTCTGCGTAAGAAACCAGAAAAGAGATGCTGGTAGCCCTCTTCACTGCCTTGTAAGTCTGATTAGATTGCATTTCTACCGCACAAGTAGTGAGACCAACAGCCAAATTCGATTCGTTGCTACTGGTATAGAGAATCCATTGCCAACCCAATGTGTGTGAGCAGCAGTACCTGCTACTGATGCTAAAGTGCCATACCTTCTTCCACTCCCTGTTTCTGTCCAACTACATTTGAAGCCACCAAAAATTAAAAACAGAGCCCTATATGAACAACATCAGCCGGTGCACTCTTGTCTCTCATCCCCAACTTAAATGCTTCTTTACGTAGAGCCCTGGGATGGAAAGGACTAGCCTCTAGTGATGCAAAAAAGTTTCCTTCTTATAGCACATGCACTTATAAATAAATTATCTATACTTTTCTCACATGTTTTTACTACTGCTGAGGCCTTCCTACACCCTTTGAGGGCTATTTTGTACTACTTGCAGCAATTCTGCGTATTCAAAGTATCATCTCACGTACATTATATTATATATATGTACATATATATATATATAATATGAGATCATCATTTGGATTGTTTAGACTGTTTCACTAATTTTTCCTCATTGTACCCACCATATAAATTTCCAAAGCTTTTTTAGATGCTCTAGTGTGTCCTGTGGGTTTTGTCAGTGCAGTTATGAGTGACAATACCTTTGCTCCTCAGGCAGTGTAACTCGGTGCCGAGCTGCCCCGCATTACACTACAGGGGACGTTGGCTTAGCAGTGGAAGAGGAGGAACGTTTCTGTACTTCCAGGCAACTGAAATGGGTCGTTGCTGAGAAAAGTGTCCATCTTGAAATGAAATAGGGAAAAACAAAAACCAAAACAAAACAATTAAAAAACCCCAAAATCAAACACAAAACCAAAACCCCAAACATTCACCTCCTTGGAGACAAATTATCTACCAGTTCACTTTCAAAATATTGAAAGGAAAAAAGCTGCAAGGGTGCAAGGGCCTAATAAGAGAGGAAGAAAACAAGGGAAATTGCTTTACAAAATTCTAATCAAAAGACTAGGCTAGTTGGGTTTTTTTTCAAACAAATTAGCTAATTGCTATGAAATGGCAGTCCTCAAAGGAGTAACAAGTTCATCTTTCTTTCACCATAGGGGTTACAGTTCCTTGGCTTGTGCTACTCTGGAATCATTTTACTGTTTCTGTTTTTATTATCTTAAGTGCTAATTAACAAAAGGAAAAAACAAATATCCTGTAGTTTCATTACTTTTTTGGATAATGTCATACAAAAAAAAAAAAAAGAAACAAAAAAAGAAAAGGAAAAAAAAAAAACCTATGTATTTGTGTTTTTTTTGTGCTGTGAGAATTGTTGTTTGTAGATTAAATACTAATATCATTTTGTTTAGAATTACAAACTAGTTTTTAAGTATTGTCTGAGAAAAGCCAAAGTTAATGCAATCTAGTGGAAACTGTAAGACCATTTGAGTATTGTTTCTGTTTTATTGATGCATTTGGATTTTGTTGTTTGATGGAATTTGAGCCAAAAAAAAAAAAAAAAAAAAAAAAAAA